>PYFS01004289.1:0-186007 GCA_003671545.1 Ophiognomonia clavigignenti-juglandacearum | reverse complement strand
GAAAAGAAGTGTAAAAGGGCGTTTGGGTTCTCAAGTTTTGTTTTTTTAAAAAACCACGACGTCCGGTTTAGATGGATTGCTTTTTTTCCAAAAAACTCCCCCTTCAAAAAGCTTCCCCCCCCCCCCCCCAACATTGCTACCAACATCAAGAGGCGGTCCCATCTTCTCGCCTTCTGCTCACCGATCGAGTGCGACTAGACCTTCTAGGTTGGCCAAGCACTGCAGTCTGTGACCTTGTCCTGGTATCCGTCGGTGAGACTATCCTACGTCGCTTAGGCTCTGTGTCCAGCTTCTGTACCGTGACATCCCCATCTTCGTCTTCCCACAAAATCCTCTTGATTTTCTTCGACCTCTGCGGAGGTGGCGAGGCACTCATGTCTGACAGTCTTTGTTGCTTGTCGGCTTTCTCGATAAGTTCAGATAGGGCAGCAAAGTTGAGGCGAAAAATGGTATCCATGCCCGGCGCATCTTTCAATCTGTCGCGCTCCTCGAGAGGCAAAAAGTGCTCGATGGGAATTTCGAAGTCCCCTGGCAGGGCTTTGCCATCCTTGGTGTGGAAGACCTTCGTTCTGCACTTGATCTTAATGCAGGTGGGGTCGTCCTCTGCCTGTGTCGTTGTCCAAAGACTGATGGAAGAATCATGAACATGACCCTGGATCTTGCGCTCATCCGGCTCCGTATAGCCTAACTCGATGCCGAGCACTGTGCAGATCGAGCCCGGCAAAGAGCTCAGGAAGTCGGTGGCCGTCTTGCGCAAGCTCCTCTTGCTTTGGCTGTATGCGATCTCGAGAACGAAGGGTGGGTAGCGGTATCCGATCGTGTCCGTATGATAGAAGAACTGGCCGTCTGGATACTTGTCGAAAGTCGGGGCGCGGGATCTTGACTTCTTCTGAACTTTGGAATGGCTACCCGAGAGGAGCGTGAAAGGCAGGGCGACCGGAACACCAGCTATTTTCCCCTCTAACGCGGATTCTGTGCCTCGCTTGACAATCTCATGCATAGGCAAGGCCATGATTCGGAGGGTCAGCTCGCCGGTATCAGCATTCCAGTCCTTGCGGATCTCGTCCTCGTAGTATTGCAACACGCCGTGGTCGTCCAGCCTCTGGTATAGCCGTTCGTATGATTGTTGACTCTGCAGTTGGAACGTCGGGTCTTGTTTCGGAGACGGCAGACCGCAAAAGAGGTCCCAGATGGCCTGGTAGGCGTGCTGAATAGCCTCGTTGTCTTCGTCGTCGTTCGTGCCGGCGTCGTCGGAATCACACCGGTGGTCGGATCGCACGGGTGAAGGCAGGTCGGTCGATACCTTCGCGGTAGGCTTGATCGAACGTCCTCGCTTATTGTCGTCGCAGCTGCTGAAGCTTGTCTCGGGCGTTGAAGCCATGATGCCGTTGTAGAAGGGATGGGTTGTAGATCGCGCAGTGTGTTGTGGAGAAATACCTAAGTAGACAGCCAGGACAGCCCGCATGGTCCAGCGAGATGACGGGCGGACGCAGCACGGTCGCGATCAACGGGCTGGCTGGTGGAGACATGCGTCGCAAATCTTGCCCAATAGAGAGTGGTGCAGTGATGCTACTGCACTAGGTAGGTTCCCATTCCGCGGCCGGGGCCCTTGTGCAAATGG
Source organism: Ophiognomonia clavigignenti-juglandacearum (assembly GCA_003671545.1). NCBI lineage: Eukaryota > Fungi > Ascomycota > Sordariomycetes > Diaporthales > Gnomoniaceae > Ophiognomonia > Ophiognomonia clavigignenti-juglandacearum. Next base: position 184,386 of record PYFS01004289.1, on the reverse strand, counting down.
TACCTGTAAATGCGTGTAATCCATGCGAAGCTCTAAGTCACTTGAGTACAAATGAGAGGAGGTCGGGGTTCGGCACCCTCTGCCAAGGCGCCCCTTGTCGCTTTCTTTATCCCTGCCACCACGAACTTCGAAGTTCGAAGCTTCACCAACTTTTACAATTTCAATTACGTTCCCGGCTACCAAATTGCACCTTCCGCCGGAGGCCGGTGATATTATTGGAATTCGCGCCCTAAGTCCACCGAGGACAGATGGTCGAGGCTCCAGCTTGCTGGAGTGGCCCTCTCTCCGCAAGGTGGCTCGGGCAAAACGCTGTGCGAGATAACAAAACTGACTTTGGCATGTGCACGCGGGGAGATCAGCCAGAGTGTCTACATTCATCGTGTGGGAGTGCCCCGTGGCGACCAGTGGATGAATGCCGGGCCCTTCGAGTTCCCAGCGTCAGCTGCCCTTCAACCAGATGGGCAACTACTAGTCGGCAAAGACACGTACAAGAAAGATGTGCTCATTCCATTCAAGACAGTCTTCATGTTTCTATCTGGACTTGGGAACAAGAGATTGCTGAAGTTGCCAGGTATGGAATCTGGGCCTGCAAGCATGGTCTTTGCATTTGCTAACTCTTGATAGGCTCACAGAAACTTTTGGATGCCATCAGGCATGAACAAGTGACACAGGAGTCACTGCAAGGTGCACTTGAAGACCATTTCAAAATCCTTCGCCGTGCTGCAGCACTGCAGGCGAGGAAATCCAGATGTGGGGAGGTGGACACAATCGTCTTGACATTTCCAAATTACATCTGTTGGGGCGAAGCCAGTGTCCACTTTCACAACTTTGTCGATTACTACAGGCATTTCATGGGGGAAATCTGGCCTGAGCTCTCGACTTCCTTCAAGTTTGTAAGTGAAGGACAGGCTGCTGCCATCTACTGTTGTGACAAGTTTGGCGATGCCAACTATGATATCGATGCGGAAGAGCGCACGCGTTTCTTCCTTGACATATTGGAGTTAGGTGGTGTGAACATACTTGTAGTAGATACTGGCAGCAGCAGTATGAATCTGCAAGTACAGAGTGTCCATTTTGATAAGGATGGACACCTATTGCAAAGTCAATCCCCTGTCTTTGATGGCTTTGTAACCGGTATGCCCTCCCCTCTGCCATTAGTCCTATGGTATGCTAATGTTGGATTCCCAGGTACTAGTGGTGGTAGTAATATCGCGAATTCTGGAGCTGTTCAGCTTATGCAGCGCTTTTTTGCTCCTCTCATCGAAACTGGTGAGCTTGCTGATGGGGAGATTGGTGAGCTGGCTCAGAGTTTTGAGCAGGTTAAGTACGAAGTGGACTACGAAGAGTACATTCGCTTAAACAAGCCCATCACTCTTCATGGTCGGGGGTCTCGGACCTTCCTGATCGCACCTGAAGAGATTGCGGAAATCTTCGGCAAAGCCTTCGACGAGGCATTCGGAGTGTTGCTTGACCAGATTCGTGCCTTACTTCGTCTAGATCGAAGTTTCGGAATCCTTCTTATGGGGGGTGGCATACTGTAGCCAGGATTCCGTAAGAAAGTGGAGGCGCGGATCAAGCAGGTGGTCGCAGAAAGGGGAGATGGCGTTGACGTCCAGCTTGTATTCCTGGACAAGCAAGAATCATACCCGTACGTTCGGTGATTTGAACTTGTGAGCAGGGTAGCGCACTAACAGTTTGGCCTCTCAGAACATCCGCCGTATTAGCAGGAGCTGCAGTCTCGATTCTGCATGCGCCATCCCCAGCAACAATATTGCGCACTTCGGCTATCGGTATTCAGCGAGTGATGTACCAAAAGGGCAAAGTTGGCCGTCTCACTTCATCTCGCAGTGATAGAGCCGAAGTAAGGCTTTCTCGGTATGATCGGGAGGAGAGAATACCTACGCCGAGAGGTGGTCAACCACGCGAGTGCCTACCCATAACGGAGTGGATTAGTCGGGGCGACGAAGAGGCTTCTTCCTGGTAGCTAGGGGGTGCGGCAAACCACGGACGATGAGGATTGACCGGCGGCTATACCCAGCGCGTGGTCGCCTCGAGGTATCCCTGATCTGCGAGCCGAATTATCGCTTCGATCACGCAGAGGAACCCCGTGCTTTTAACATCGTGAAGCTGCAGGACATGCTGAGTACGGAAGTTGCGACTTATGATCTGTCTTATGCACTCAGACTGCAAGATATGCTACCGGGATTGGTTGAGATGGCGCTTACAAGCTCGTATCTCGACCGGCTAGCTGCTGGCTTCGACGATCCCGCAGACGATGCCGACATCGAAAGCATACCGTGCACATTCAGCTACTGGCAGGTCGACAAGGACGGCAACAGAACAAAGCACCTCCAAGACAAGAAATTTCCTCTTGCTTTCAGCACAGACCCGCCATCCAAGTCTTTGCAACTTGGCCCCGGGGCAGTGGGCCGTTGGGTATCATAATATAAAGGACCATTTCGATATCGACTTAGATTATTTTATTATAATTTCTTATATCCTCTAGCTTAAATATATACCATTTTTTTAAAAAAATACGTCGTATTAAACGACCGGGGCTTAATAAAATTTTACCTTTTTATAAAATAAGAACTTCCTTTTTTAAATGAAATTTCCTGCTATTTAACAATATCGATATATTCGACGCCTACGCCGAAGCCTCTATCGACCTTATTTATAATTCTATAATATCAATTAATTACCCCTGAAAAAACGAATTTTACGCTTTGTAATCAAATAACGATTAGAAAAAATCCTATAAATATATATTAGATATCGCCAAAACCGCCCGGTAATTCGATAAAAACACTTACTTTATATATATTATTTTCTAGAATATTATATATGAAGCTAAATAATACTATAATCGCCGTTAATTTAATGATTGTAAATCCTCTATAAATATCTTTAAAATTACCAATTAATATTAAAAAAAATCTTTTATCTCTTTTCCTTTTATAATTAATATTAAAATCTTTATATCTTAAGAAAATGAAGCTCACGCCCTCGGCAAATATATTCTTTAACATTTTATCGCGGATAATAATCTTTTTACTTTTTATAAACCTATCATTACTTAACGATATATTCTATAAAATACCTGAATTTTAAAAAAATAAAGCTAAAGCTTATGCTACCGAAATAAACAATATTACCTTCAAATTTAACTAAATTTTCGTCCAAATCATATAATCGCTTTAACCCTTTATCGATAAAAATATTAAAGCTCTATACGAAAAATACTTTATCCTTGGGCATTATTTTGAAATATTTCAATATATAATCATCGCTATATTTCTTAAAGCTAATAAATAAAACTTTACTTTTATCCGAAAATAACAGCCGATATTTTTTTGTTATATTTATCCAAAATATTTAAACGCCTAATCGTTCGATATATGTTATACCTAGCCTTTAACTTATAAAATTCTCTTTAAATATTTCTCCGAAACGATCCGCTATAGACCTTATCTATACCCTCCGCTACGATATAGAAAACGCTTTAATTAAAAGCAAAATAATCACGCTTATTATCTACAATATCTAAAACCCTTATAATGGCGTTCTATATAACCGCTTATCCCTTTAATTCCGCGAATAAAATTAAACGAAAATATACATAGACGAATTAAACGTCTGTGGAACCGATTATATCGCTATTTACCCGGATTTTATACCGAATCTCTCAAAATTAGTTCGCTAATACGTAATGATCACACTAAATACCCGTGAGTATCCAGAATGTGTCAGAGGTTTTATGTTATCAGAAAGGTAGTAGAGGTAACGAATAGCAATATCAAGACTTGTGTGCGTGCTAGAGTGATCAGAAGCTGTAAGGCTATTCGGGTGAATATTTAGATTAACAACTGAAGAGCTATGAAGGAAATACTATCTGTGTGGTAATGACTGTGTCCCTTATATCCTAATGCCTTCATACCACCTTCAGTACTGGATAACTTGGCTAGCAACATATCCAACATATCCGTGGATAGCTTAGCTAGCAATATATCTAACATACCCGTGGATAGCTTGGCTAGCAATATATCCAACATATCCATGTGGGTCTGGCAACCCTAACCCTGGTGTCGTGCTGACGTAAGTGTGTCCTGATATAAGAGATGCGCCGTACAACCGGAGTAGGTAAACTGCGGCGCGGGGGGTCCCGTTTCCTGACCCCTCCTGTAATTAGGTCATAGCATAATATAACATTTTCTCTTATGTTTATCTTAGTATTAATATCCGGTATATCACCGAGTATCTATTTAAAGCGAGAAATGTAATCGGATATTACTAATTTCGAATTTGTAAAAATAAAAGCAATAAAGCGTAATATTACAAAAAGAAGCTATCGGGCTGGATTTTCGATTACGTTAAATTAGAAGTAAAAGGGTTTTAGTAAATATAATAATCCAGCCCGATATACATATAACGAGAGATAAGGTGCTAAATGGTAACATTACTAAAAATGTGAAGTAAAGTGTAGAGAGGATACTCGAAGTACGGAGACTATTTATAAACGATTCTATGGACTACTTAACTAATTACACTAGATTTAAGCATAATTGTAAACTTAATTTATAATTTTTTCTTAAGATTATTCTATACTTCTAAAATAAATAACCTATAATGCACTTTGATAATAGGTCGATTTAGTGTTTCAGATTTATTATTTTGTTAAAGCTCTATTACTGAATTATATATTTATAATTAAGCGGCCGGTGTATATATAAGAAAAACTCTTGCAGCGGAGTGAGCCGCCCTGTAGTAGCGCTTGTTAACCCCTGCAACTTTGGCATAATCTGCGGAAAGCCACTTTTCAGCATGCGAATAGCCTTTCTCTTAAGAAAAGTATCAAATTCAAGACTCAGACTAGAAAGCTATATCTATTACCATCGTTTTACATTTTATATAGCCTAATTTGCTAGAAAAGTACTGTATGTAATATTACGTCACTGTACTTGGTTTAGTGGACGTAGTAGATTCGTATAGTTGATTAAAAAAAGAGAAAGCAGGTTCTAGCCTGCGGCCAGAACTAGAACTATAAAAGGTCTAGCTAACTAAACCCGCGCTGCCGGCTGAGAAAAACGGCCGGCATAGGGGTGTATATAGGAGTAAAAGGAATTCCGTAAGAAATTCGGCCGCTAATATAACTATACTAGCAGTCTTTTAAATTAAGGTTATTTCGTAATCTTATTAGCTACTCCTCTACATTTAAATCCTGCTTCTCCTTCTCAAATCCGTTTTATTACTATTTTTCTTTTCTATTATATCGTTTACCGTATACTGCCCTGCTTTTAATACCTATCCTTCCTTATTATATTCTTTTCTATTACTAATATACTTTATAAAGATTTAATAGCCGTTAGGACCCTTAACAGAACCCTCTACTCGAATAGAAAAGACGTTAGTATTAATAAACTTCTATAGTGCCTTATTTGAATCGTTTTTAATAAAGGCGTTAGCGAGATTATCGTCTTCTTTAATTTATCTAACCTCTTAGATCTTACGACGTTGAAATTCTTAATTATATAAAAGTAAAAAAGCTTACTTTATATATTCCCCGTTAAACCGGCGGCATATAGGGCTAAATTAATAATTTTTTATATATACAAAGCTATCTATTTATTCTAAATTACCGTTTTTTATTCGAAAGATATCGCTAATACAAATTAGATTTAAAACATCTTTTCTTATATTCTATTGAAATAAACACCATCTACGCTAAATCCGACTAACGCGCTATATACCTCTTTATTATATTAAATATCCGATCTATTATTATTTTACCTATTATTTTATTTTTAATTATTTTATATATCTTTTTTTTTAAACGAGCCCGTTTAGATTATTCCTTTTTATCTTTTAATATATATCAATAAACGCTCTGCCGTATATATTACGTTATTCTTTACGGATACTACGGGCCCGGCGTATATTAAAATTCTTCCTATATAAGGGCTTATTACTATATAAAATATCGCCGTCCGATAAGGCGCCTCCGTTATGTAAAGCGACGCTTCCCGCGGGGTAATCGTAGATGAAATCGGAGTCTACAGTATAAATACTACGGTTAGCACGTTGGCTTTGGCGAAGCTCGGATATTTTAGATTATAGGAAAGTTGTTTAAATGCGGCAACATTTAGATTTAATAATTATCGCCTATTTGATCAAATTATTAATATATTGCTTAATTGCCTAGCTTATTATTGATGATGAAGCAGGGATTTTATAAGCTATGGGTCGTATGGCTGTATAAGCATACAACCAACCCTTGTGTGTTGGTCTGTGCAGCTATAACCAAGCAATAGACCCATATAAATATTAAGTTCGGGGCTTCGCTTCGGAGTGAAAAATAGCCGACTGAATTTCAGACGCTGGACTTTTTGTTCGCTTTGTAATAAATTATAACGTAACAGCATCGCGGCATCGTTGAAAATCTTCGGAAGGTTTGATGAACACTTTGGATCGGGTCCCCCGAGGTCGTGAGGTTCTCGCCATTAAAGGAGGAAAGAGCTACAAAGTAAAAGCCAAGAGCACGACATCATCGTGATATCACATAAGTGTCTCGCCCAAAGCCGTCCCTTAATTGCCGAAACCTAATGGATGCCGTTAACAGCAAAGTTTGCCGTAATCACAACGATAAATAATGCATCAACTGTCAGAGGCTGCCAACAACTTACGCTACGGGAGGTTCGATGAACTTTAAAGGAAGGACGTCGTGTTTTCAGGGTTTGGCTTAGTCATTGCTGTGTCTTTCTCGATTGAAGACCAATTTGAGCTGCTCGAAGGGCTTGTGGTGAGCTCTCAATGGTCTGAACACGAGATATCAACCACTAACACTGGGTAATACAACCGAGCGCCTGGATAATCGTGGTATCACCGTTTCGAAGATCCAATGTGCGAGAATATGCTTCCACAGGCGGCCGCGGTCCCCATAGAGCTAGTCGAAAAATCTAACAAGCAGGTACATACCGGGTCTCGGTTTGTTGGCGAAGGAAGAAAAAAGCAGGATCCAATGTTCAATACCGTTCCACGGTAATATGTATTTGAAACTCTGTCTGGTATCTTCTTTCCATATACCTAGGTATATTGAACTTGAGAATAGCATTTTCAGACTGAAGTGCACGCAGCCGACGTATACGCGGCCTGAGTTTTGAATCGAGTAGCCACACACTTCAAAGGAACAGGAACATATGAACTATTGGACGCTGTAAAAATCGACCACCAACACACCAACACTTTTTACAATTCATTTCAATCCATCATTTGGGCAAGGAGGTCATTTGCAGCCAGACACTGTTTTGTAACCACCACCTTCGCATCCTCACTCCTCGGCACGATTGTCACCTTGAATGGCTTCGATGTAAGCAGAAAGGAAGTCTCAAAGCCTGTCTCAACCGACAAGTCCAGCTCCTCGTCTGCGAAAATGTCATATGACCGCAGTAAATGCGCAAAGGCATATCTGATGGTGTTCATAGCAAAAGTGTCCCCTGGACAGGCGCGCCGACCGGCACCAAAGACATACAAGGGCATGCGGCCGTCGTCTGGATTTGCGGGGTGTTTGGTGCCCAATGGGTTTCGCATGAAACGCTCGGGATCAAACTCGTCAGGATGGTCGTAGTCTTCGGGATCGTGCTGTATGGCCCAGACGTTGATCATTGCTGTCGTGTCCTTCGGAATGGTGTGTCCCATGAACTGATTCTCAGTCGTCACGCTTCGAGCAACAGCTACGGGGGTCACTGGTCTCCACCTAAGGAGCTCGAGAAGGCAGCTGTTGAGGTACGGAAGACGGCCCAAGTCGATGTCCGTGGGGACTCCAGTGTTATGACCCCTGTATGTAAGATATAGTCAGCGATTTTGTACCCTTCTTCCGGGGGCCGGGGGGTCCAGTCCAGAAGGGCACAGAGAAGACTGTCATGACATACCAAACATCATCAAGCTCATCCTGCAAACGTTTTAGAACAGCAGGGTATGCTGCAAGTGTCTTCACGAGTGTCAAAGACACGTGGTAACCAGTGTCGAAAGCACCATCCAGAACCCCACCGACGATGAACGCTACGTCCCTTCTGGAAAGACCCGATACCTCTGCAGAGGATGATTGGCCTCGACGAAGCAGTCTCTCCACGAGTGATTCAAACTTGTGACCATCGAGATGAGCGTCATCTTTCATGGAATGATGAGCATGATCTACCAATGCCGTGTATGCCTCAGAAATGCCTTCACGGGCAAGCTTTGCGTGCCGTTTCCAAGCAGCGAAGGTGGACGGAATCCATTTGAGAAAGGGGAAAATATCTATTGGTGGTACTTGACTCGGGTCCAGTAGGTGCATCCATTCATGTTGCGTTGCAAGATATCTTGTTGCCCAGTCTTTAGGCAGATCTTCCAGTCGGCGTCCCATGATCACTGTACACCAAGTCAGTGAATGATGTTCGACCTATAGGAGCATCACTGGCACAACAATGACTTTTCTACCAAGCGACTTACTGTAGAGCGGGGTTCCCAGGGTCCAACGCATCAGTGCCGAGGGAAAGTCATCACGGCTGTCCAGCAGATCTTTCATTAGACGAGCAGCGAATGCTTGCTGAATTGGTTTCATCTTCTCGAAGCCCGCAGGGCCCAGGTGGCTCTTTATGGCGGCGCGTTGCACCTTGTGGAACTCAGGAGTCATAAACATAACTTGACGATGATAGTCGTCCGGAAACGTGTAGTCACAAGCGATGGCCGTCCGAGGGCGTGCAGCGTATGCGGCGCCGCGCTGTACCCAGAGCGAGCGCACGTCGGATGCCTTGTTCACGATGATGAGGTTGTTCGGCCCAATCTTGAGACCCAGGATCGAGCCATATTGGCGTGCCCAGGCTGTGAATTGCAGAAAGCCTGCGGCGCGAGGAATCTGGTGCAGATTTCCGAGACCTGGAATAGTAGGGGGGCCAGGAGGAAATCCAAGCGGTCGAATCGTCGATAGGGCGAAGCGAATGAGGAGCACAAGCAGCAGCCCACCTCCTGCAAGTCCAATTATGTGTGCCGTAGACATGGTGTTCTGTCTGCGGGTACGAGGCAAGATATTTTGGGACAAGTGGACGAAATCATGTTGATCGCTTCCAGGTTCTTTGGCCTCTTTATAACCCTCTGGCATGGTGAGAATTCAGCTTATGTACATAGACACCCTGTCTGTCTGGAATCAAATCAGGGCACGCAACTCTTGCCGCTTCCGCAGTGCTCAATAAGCCCCCGTGCTATCTACTGGTCCGGGTAGTTGCCTGCATATCCTCGACAGATAGAGTCGAGAGGGGGTTCGAATATGTTTGTCATTGGAGGAAAAAGGCAGCAAGTATGTAATGACACGTCATTTCAGACGGCTCTAACGCGAATCCAGAATTTGGACGTACCGCAGACGACGATATCGAAGCGAAACCCCCATGTCCATTGTAGCAAGGCCCAACATGCCTCGTCAGGATATATCTGGGGATCTTCGACTGTTGGAAAACTCCCTATGGGATATGCATTCGCCTCGCTATACGAGGCAGACTGTGCGGGTTTCGTGCTCTTCCCAGAACGCCTCACAAGATGCTGCATAGTCCCTGTCCTCGCGGGAAAGATGTGTGTGCAGGCCTCGCAGAACCATACTGTCGTATCCAAGCGAGCCTGTAACGAGCAAAGACCAAGCGGCCGGTTGTTGATTCGTAAGGTTGGACGGAGTGAGAAGCTCGCCGACCTGCGTAAGTATGCGCGGCACAATTTTCATCCCCAGGAGCCGCCGGCTACAGCGGACCCGATATCACTTTACAGCAGCTGTGCCGGTCCCGCTTTTTTCGAGCCCGCGCAATATCTATTGTATACTTCCTGGGTTCGTACTGTAAATATGACATCGTTGTCGCTACCGCGATGAAGGCGCTGTATATAGACGACTTCGGTGACGAAAGGTTCCCGGCAGCTTCGTGAACATGTATCATTTTCGGCCCCGGGGTCGTCGACGCCGGACGTCTCGGTCAGGGACCTGCTCTGCCTGCGAGTGGGGCAGGTTGGTGTGTATCCACGTAATGGAATTATCGACTACCGAAATTATTGGAATACTGACGGGATCTGCAAGTATTCCTGTCTCTGGCTGGAAGTGTCATCGCTCCCCTTGAATCATGGGCGAACTTCAGTGTGCTCATTCCCAGCAATTTCATCCTGCTTTGGGCTGATCGATGGCTCCGACCTTGATGTCAAGCCACCACGCGTGTGTTGGTAACCGCTAGGAAAACAGCGAAGTCAGTCGAAGGATCCTGTCTATGCTAGCCAAGGGTTAGGCGAGACGACTCACAAAATCAAGTCCATCTGATCGATTGTCAATCCTTTGGTCTCGGGCAGGAACAAGAACGCCCAAGCAACAGCGATTAGCAGCCAAGAACCAAAGAAGAACCAGGTACCGTACCCAAAGGAGGCAAAAATGTATGGCAGCGATTTGGTGATAATGAACTGGGTCAGCCTGTTGGGGAAGGAAAATTAGCAGCTGCCCACGAGCATTTCTTCTTTTCGCGCCCGATCTAGAAGACCTACAGGACGGAATGTTGACATCTGGACTTACCAATTACAACATGCCGTCCAAGTGCCTGTGATAGTGCGAAGCGCTCCGGGAAAGATCTCAGCAGACACAATCCATGGAATGCCATTCAGGCCAAACGACCAGCTATTTTCTCACGTTAGCTGGAGCGAAAAGAAACATTACCGCGGGAACTAAGATTTTGGCTTGGGCAGCTCCCAAACAAAGCTTCACTCACAATGCTGAGTAGATCATGATCACGGCCGTGGCTGCCTTTCCACCCGCCACAGTCGACGGCGACAGCTCATCGCCAGCAGCGATCTTGGCTGCGGGATTGCCGACCTTTACATAGGCACCGACGAACCACAAGCAGAGCGAGCAGCCGAGAGATGAGAAGATGGTGGGGCGGCGCCGTCCCCAAACGTCGATGAGGAACAGGTAGAAGATGATGGATGAGATCGCTTTCACCAGGCCGTAGATTCCCGTGTAGAGCGAAACGTCGGTGATGCCCAAGGAGCCGAAGAGAGTCGGGGAGTAGTAGTTGATTGCTGAAATGATAGGACGAGGTTTTGTTAGCATCTTATTGGTGACACCGGTTGTGTGAAGAAATGCGAAGCAGGATACTCACCTCCAGCACCGCCCATATTCTGCAGAGAAAACGCGCAGAAGATCAACAGCACACGATTCCACATTCCCTTCCTGGCCAACTCGCTCAGTGCACCACGGAAGAACGCCCACGAGCCCGTGCCAAACTCGGCAGCCACCGCTTTTTCCTCAACGACACGGTCACGCATCGTCTGTATCTCCTCCTGGATGTCTGAGAAGCAGATACACACTTGTCAGCTTACGTCAAAGAGCATGAATGTTTGAAATTCCTCCCGATCACACCTTTAGACCAGGGGGGAGGGGCACTCACACTGATGGTCAGCAGGCAGTCTCCGCAGCGTATGTAGCCCCATGACAGCCTTCTCTTCCTGACCCCTACGCATCAGATACAGTGGACTCTCGTGCAGCAGAAAGCCGCCGATGAATACCATGCCAGCTGGTATGACCTGGACCGCCATGGGAACGCGCCAGCTTGCCGAGGAGGAAGCGTCCATGCGCTGGTCGATGCCATAGTTGATCCAAAAGCCCAAGACGGACCCGATTTGATAGCTGATCTCAAACAGTCCAGTCAAGATTCCGCGGATCGAGGGAACTGATAGTTCTGCAATGTAGCTCGGAACCGTCGCAGTGATGACTCCGCATCCAAGGCCGGTGAGGACTCTTCCGGCGTCTAAGGTCGCAAACTGTAAGTTGCCTCATCTTCAAGTGTGGGGTGTGACCGGGTGTTTCTCACATATGTATGAGAGTTGACTTGTGGCTGCTATCATCAAGATTGCCCCAATCGAGAAGACGATGATGCTGATCTGCAGCGCCCACTTCCGACCAACTCGTTCCGTTACTAGAGGTGTCGGTTAATATCTGCTCTGGCAAGTCTTCTCTCCGGCGTGTCAGGAAGTCCTACTTGGGAAACAGAAGATTGCACCAAAGAATGCGCCGGCTTGGAATGCGGATGTGATGTTACTCGACACGCTGTTGGAAGTTGAGGACGTGATCGCAAAGTCTGTTTTGAAGCTGGTGCGGGCAATGGTGGTTCCAATGAACGCCGAGTCATATCCAAATCTCCAATTTGCACACTCGTTAGCTTCAAGATCTCGCGCTCTCGAAAGTTTCAGGTGGTCAGCTGTTCCAGGTTGGGGGAGGGGGTTTCAGTGGTGCTCACAGCAGAGAACCAAAGGCAAGAATGGTTGCCTCGAGGTACAGACGCCAGTTGTAAACCTCTTTCGGTGTCGGCCGATCTTCGACTGCTCGAAATCCACCCATTCTCTCGAGGTTTGGGACCTCGAGGGAGCTTGCCCGGTACAGAAGGAATTCCGAGGTGAGAGACGCGAGGACCCTGGTATTTGACGGTAGCTGGGCAATAGGGAAAATGGACGGGGACAACCGTGGATTCTTCCTGCTGGTAGATTCGAACTCGAAGAATGCCTAGGTATTGAACAAGACAAGAAGATGACCAGGACAGTGGGAGATAATAACATTATTTCCACATGTTGGTCAAGGCACGTTCCACCGGGCCCCACATTTCCTTGGACTCATCCATGGACGCCTCCCCCACAAGCAACCTAGGAAGAAATCCGGGGAACATTCATCGACGAGTTCCCCACGGGGAGCTGAACCGCATCATGTGAGCCTGCAAGCGAGCATTTCAAGGTTGTTGTGGAGCCGAATGGTGAGATTGTGGGCTGGTAGAATATTTAGCCGACGAACTTCATGCGCACCAAACCGTTCTAGGCAAACCCGACGAGTACAGTATTCCCCTGGAGCCGACCCGACGACCCCAATGACAGGGGTACGTAATAAGGAAGACTTCACTGTCAGCTGTCGTCGGTAATGTATTGCCAGAATCTCACCATCAGCCCTGCTATTTGAAACGCGAGGCCCAGAGTCTATGTGGGCGTGAAATGTGTGTCGCGGGCCTAGCAGCTGGCTTAGTATGAGCGTGTTCCACTGGTGAAGGCCTGAGCATATTCCTCATGTCACACAGAGCTCCATTTGCAGACTTCAGGGATATCGTGCTGTATCAAATACTTCAAGGTCGGCAATTTTGTAGTGATTGCTTGTGACTATCATGATCGAAGATACAGACTCACCCGGCTACTTTGTAGTGAACATCCCTTCAGCCTTACCAAGTAAGCGCTTATCATTGCGTCGATATCGTGATCTTGTTCTCGGTCTCAGCCAGCGGCTCCACCACACCCATAATCCACGCCTGCTTCTTCTCGTCCACAAACGCCGGATACGGCCGTCTGCAATGCCAGCTCTCATCCGGATACCCCAGAATCTTCGCAACCACCCACTTGGTCCCGTTGATGCCCCCCTTGCCGAACCCCCACTCCATCTCCGCCAGCTTCAGCTGCGCCGCCCTGGCCTTGTCGTGCTCGCCCGCCTTGAACAGGTCATAGATCTCCACGCACACCTTCGGGTACAGATTCGCCACGCCCGTGATGACGCCCGAGCTGCCCACCGCCAGCGCGGGCACCAGCCAGTCGCTCTGGCCCGCCAGCGCGCAGAACTGCTCCGGCGCGAACCGCGCGCGCACCCGCGCCACCTTCGCGATGCCGCCGCACGTCAGCTTCACGCCGACGATGTTGGCGTGGCGGCCCAGGCGGTCCAGCATGTCCGAGGTGACGTCGAGGCCGGCCACGACGCCGGGGAAGTTGTAGACGAGGACCGGCACCGGGCTGGCGTCCGCGAGCTCCTCGAAGAAGCCCACGATCGCGGCCTCGTCCATGGCGAAGTGGAAGTAGCTGGGCACGAGGACGAGCGCGAAGTCGGCGCCGGCGGCCTTGGCGCGGTGCGTTTCCGCGATGACTTGCTGGGTGGTCTGGCCGGAGGTGCCCATGGTGATGGGGAAGTTTGGGCGGTTGAGGGCCACGGCGATCTCGCGCGTCATTTGGACCAGCTTTGTCTTCTCTTCTGTGCTGAGCGTTACTGCCTCGCCATTTGTTCCCGCAATCACCACTTTGGTCACTGTCAGCAGCGATTAAATCTGTGAGTGAAGGGGTCACCCTGGCCGTACCTCCATGTAGTCCTGAGTTGATCAAAAACTCGACGTGCTTCTTCTGTAGCTCCCAGTCAAGCTCCTGTGATGCATCGTTCCGGAACCATGTCAAGGATGGTGCGTGGATCCCAGGCGGAAAAGATTTGGTTGCAGGTGTTGAGCCCATGATGCTTGGTCGACTAGAGAAACTTGGTGTACGGCGTGGTATTTTCCCAGATCGTAGCGAAGCCGATAGAAACTAGATGATTATCACAGAAAGTTGGTGATGCGATATCGAGCTCATCTCAAGATGTTCTTTATAACACCGGTCAGATGTCGTCAAGGGTTGCCAGCGCAGTTGCATCGCCCAGGAGCCCGATCGGCTTTGAGAACGTAGGTGGGCCCACTTGTCTTGCGGGCCCTGAACCAGTATGACCTCGCCCCTGAGATGATCCCGAGCCGATCGGATCGAGAGAGTAACATCTATAGGATCGCAAAGCAGGAATTGAAAACGGCGTGCATCACAGAACGAATGTCGACTCTTTCGTTCCCAGCATCCTGTCGAGCCTGCACTTCCTGCAGAACCTGAGCTGTAATTTTGGCATTTCCAGCGACTCGCTCCATTCTCAAGATCTGGGTCCGGATCCAGGCTTTCTCTTCGGCATCCTTCTCTTCCACACCAAGCATGAGGAGCGGCCAGAGCATATTAACAGGGAGCGAGTCCTCGTCAGCGTCCAGATCGCCGAGAAGCAGCCGGGCCAGCCGTCGGATCTGCACCAACGCGTCGCCAGCCTCCTTCGTCAAGGGCAGATTCTTGTACGCAACGCGGTGCAGGTGCACTTTGCAGGCGTAGTAATTCGACAGGTATGTCCGGAACGCTCGCGTGATGACAAACGCAAGGTTCGCGGAGACGTGTGGTTGTGCCAGGCGTCCCGCCACCGCAATGTCCATCAGCGGGGGCCGTTCCGCGTACAGGGTCTGGAGGTCTGTGGCGATGGTGGCGCCGATGTTCATCACCTCGATTTCATCTTCGACTGTGCCGCGAGAACGATGCCAGGGGTCAATCTTGGCTATGCGACCGGCGAAGTTCTGGACCTTTTGGTAGAACACAATGCCGGGATGGTAGAGGACTTGGAATAAGACGTCCTCGATCTCGTCATCCTCGGTCGTCAAGCGTGTCTCCGAGCTGCCCTCGGTCAGGGTGGCGGGTGAGGCTTGGACGACTCTTAAGAGCTGGTCGTCTTCTTCGGACAAGAAGAGGCCCTCACCACCAGCAGAAACAGCTCGTGCATCGAGCAGACGCATCCATAACAGGAACTGGCTTTCGGTTGGAGTCAAGCTGTTGGGATGTGCTTGACGGAAGATCTCGTACGCCCGCTTGAGATGTGACTGTGCGGCCGCAAGCCTGGACTCTAGAATGTCGACGTAGCTCAAGAAGAAGAGAGCGACGAGAAGCTGTTCTCTGAGAGGACTATGATCTTTCAAGGGCATGTCCGAGTCGATGTCGGCCTCTTGAGTGATAGCTGTTTCGTAGTACTTCTGATCATATTGGATGTTGTGCGAGCCTGGCTCTCCCTGCTGTCGGGACAGGCTCAGGTTCGAGAAGCACAAGATGGCATACCGCACCATGGTGGACACATGTGCCATGCGGAGCACTACGTTCCGCATCGCCAGCCATTCTTTTCGCGTCTCCACTTCGGACAAGATGGGAGGCGTTGTAGATCGAGCAAAGTAGTCGATGAGCTGTTGCTCGACGCCAGCGAATCCCGACGTCGGGGAAGGTTTCTGTGCTGGCGATGCGATTTCGAGATCTGAGCCATGTTGTGCTCCCGTCATGAGGCCGGCTTGGCCGAAGTTCGACAACGACGCCTGGTCCAAGTCGTGGCTGGCTCCGTACTCATGCGGCCAAAATTCACCAGATGCTCCGGGAGCCCATAAAAAGCTAGCGTAGTCGAACACATCATCCACGACATAGTTCGGCTGGACGCTCGTGCCATGTGGCGTTGACTGGTCTGGCGAAATGGCAAGATCTGGCGGGCTGGGTTGTGGCAGAGGCGACTGGAGTTGCGGCTCCTGCGCCTCACTGGCAGAGTGCGTCCTAGTCAGCAGCATGGTGCCAGCCGCATTTCGCGCCGCCTTGGGACGGTCGGCCTGTCGTTGTCGTGCGGTGGCACCGCGCTGTGATGATAGCCTCGACGAGACTGGGCGCCATTTGCACTCGAGGTTGAGGCGCTCGCAGTGAGAGCACCGTGGCCTTTGCTCGTCGCACTTGACTTTGCGGTTTCTAGAGGTCGACGATCTTAACAAAGGTATCCCCAAGGTGATGCTGGATCCTGGATACCCACGTACTTACTTGCATGTTAAGCAACCATCCCTTGATCTAGGCCGATGTACCGCCCATCTTGTTCGCCTGCTGCCCAGAGCTGGGTCGGGTTCAGGATCATGACCTGACCCGGGAGTGATGGTGCCATTCGTAGACATGCCCGGGGCTTGGCTCTTCTGCAAGATTGCACCTATGCAGACGCATTGGAGATGTCATCATTCCTCGAGAGTTGACTGACATCGAAAGGTCCGAATTGGCAATGCCTGCGTGGCATGAGGTTGGATTTGAACATGGGTTGGATCGGCTTGTGGGGTAAAATGTGGATAGGAATCCGGGGTTATTTCGAGCCTACTCTCAGATGATCAGACGACCTTTGCGCCTCATCAAACTTGTTCGTGGAGACGTCGTCTGAGACCCGGGCGCAAAGGTTTGTACTGCGCTCGCACAGCTTTGCACAGGAGAGCTTCCAGCTGGACTTGATTAACCTCACCAGTTTACCGGAATAAATGTAACCTTTTAATATAGAGAACCTGCGCTCCAGATTGAGTTTCTGGCCTCTCAGCCGTGCACCCGGGCTACTGTAGTACAGTGGTCAGGCCGCCGATCGTCCTGGATATTGGGCCCCCTGGATATTAGTCTTTAGCAACTGTCAACTTTGGATGATACATTCCGGGTATCCGAATTTGGCTGAAAGACTCTGGGTGGTAGACTTTGAGTGTTCGATTATAGTCGTTCTGATTTGAACTTGCGATACGTCCGGCCCCCAAATTCGTGGTCCTCAGATTCAGAAGGAACAGGCAGGCAGAATGTTGCTTATTAGTAGGTACATAGCGTCGAGCTATCATTCCAACCGTACCCCGAGCCATTGTACGAGGCCCCATTCCTACCAGGTGCTGTACCTACCTAGATAGGTCTCTAGGTAATTAGTCAGGCACATCAAATAGAGCAGACTTTCCCAGACTCCCACTCCTCATGCCCCAATCACAATTAGGGCACCGCCCGACACGCAGCAAAAAGAAGACACCCTCAAGAGAGGCCCGATCAGACTCTGTAGCACCACGAACAGACGGTCGGCACTACTTTAAGCTCATCCATTGCTGTTGCACAACTTTGTGTATGCGAGAGCGACTTACCACGGGCATCCAGCATGTCCGCCGCGGCCCTGAGCAACTTGGTCGCTCTGGAATAAACTCCACGTTCCAGCAAGGTTTTCTTCCAGTCGTCGAGAACACCATTCCCAATTTCTCCTCACTCTTCTGACGGACTACTTCGAGCAGACTCGGCTGTTCAGGTCGCTGTGTAGGGCCCGGCAATCGTGGGTCAGCGCTCCGCGAGAGCACCAGCTTGATATGGGTATACATATGGTATAATATATGGCCTTCCATCCAAAAGCCAGAGTGGCCAGGGTATTATTCCATGTTCTGAGTCACCGTGATCTCCCTTCGTAGCGCCACCAAACTTGGGACTTGTAAACCACCAGTAAATATACTTTCATGTCCAGTTCCACAGTATATTTCGTGTCCGGCTGCTCCTGTAGGCTTGGCCGTCAGGTTCACAAGGTGTCCACACTCGTGGCTTTCCCATGATTCATTGTGGCCTTGTCGGAGCACATCGAACGGTGCCCCCCCTTCCACGTGTGCTTTCGTAGCATGGTGAAGACGCCCGTGCTGGGACCACCGTCGGATGAGACTGTGTATTATAGGCAAGCACGCACAAATGATGTACAGAAACATTTCGATGCCGACCCATAGCTGGATTGTCACAATATCGCCTGTCGTGCGTGAAGCTTTAGTATCTGGACAAGCTTCACGGAGACGCTGAACGTGGTGAAGACGACAAAATGAGTGCTGGAGAAGACAAACGTACTTTGAAAGCTGACGCGTTGCTCCACTATCATCCGAAGAGGGTAATAAAAACGCAACAAGCTTGCAATGATGGGACTGGAATGACTCAATTTTCATCAGCTGAGGCAACTTGAGTTTTGGAAACGAATAAGACTTACAGTAATCCAAGACCGAATAGAAAGGAAAGCCACATTCTGCTTCGAGCATTCAGTTGTAGGCGCCATGCCTTAGACAGTACTGTGGCAAATATCACCACATCTATGAGAATGTTGGCGGCGAGGTAGCCACATCCGGTAATAGTGTTGCCCACCGAGCCTACCCCCTGGTATTGGGTGAAAGCATTGTATGCAATATACACCACCCAAATCAAAACGAGGAGCAACAGAAGTATTCGCATAAAAACGAGCACTCCTTTTTCCAGGAAGAAGATCCTGCAGTAGAACAGAAGGACTGAGACTTTGGAAAAAGTAACGCTCGTAACGTAAAAAATGTCAAAAAGTACTTGTAGCTAGCCTCACGTCAGCGTTCCTGTCCACATTTTGAAGAATATACGCCCTAATCCGACTCGCTGTTTTACTCACCACGTAGGTGGCACCTGGTGAGGAAAGCTCACTGGCGAGAGAGGTTCCGTAGCTAGCGGCACTGATGTTTCTCGAGGATAGTATAACACATGTAATGTAGACACCGAGAGCGAAAACAAAAGCGGCCAGTATGGTCCAGTCATCCCAGCGGACCTTGAGCTCGGGCGTGCAATGGTGGACGAAGCGTAAGATGATACAAACAAGCGCAAAAAATACAAATGCAGACTGTATAGCAGTAATCACCACGAGCTCCTGGTCGATATGATTAGGCGCTTCACCAGGCATAGCTACAGCCAATAAGAAAAATGAAGCGGCAGTGAGGGTTGACAAAGAAGAGTTGTGTGGCCGGAAAGGTCATTCTGCACAACTTAAGTAGATCTCGACAGAAGATGCACCAGGCTGCCAGATAACTCAGACAAGCAAAGGTGATCCTTTTCAGGTAGACATCAGCCCTAAACTTTAGGGGCCATTAGAGTGAGATTTTCATGTCGCTTACAGCATCATCTAGGGAAGAGAGTCCGAGCCTGTAAGCCTTGTTGTGTAGCACAAGAGGGTCTTGCTGACAACATCGAAGCTAGCAGTGGTCAGTGGTCACCGTTTGCGCATGTAACTTAAAGGGCAGCATTACAGCCTGCAGGCGGCTCAGCCACTACAGTTGCTATCAGACGGGTCGGACAATTACATTTCAAGTTGGAAACCAGGGAGAATTTGCTGTGCCCTCAATACTTGCGCCGCCCGGGTCGGCGGCCGGGGCGACTAGCCCGGATGAAGGCCTATAGGCGATAATAGTTGGAGGTTTCTGTTTAACGGCCAACTACTAAGTTACCCAGGTATAATTAACTGGATAGGTGTTATTTTGCACGATAGATACCTTACGACCCAAACAATTCTTTGACTGTAAAATGGCGTCCTGCGCTCTATTGAAGCCCCGAACTCCCTGTTTATATAATTGAGCGGTCAGCACTATTCTCAAATCTCCAACTCCTCATATATCTGTCCCAGAATGAGAGAAACCAAAGCATAATCCAAGTGCATAGTGACCGTCTACCGCAGACGGTAATGCAAGACCAAAGCTACCAAGGTAGACTCGGTGGCTATTCCTTCACCCAGAATCTGACGAATGCCATTTGCCGTGTCGATCTCTCCTCTGGTATGTTTGCTCGTTTCCATTGCCCGTATAGCGAGCTTGTTTCACGGTACCGTCGATTGACGTGTATGGCTGTCCCCAATCTGAAGGTTGCTTGGAACTTGAAGGTCGCTGCGAACCTGAAGGTCTGCTGGAACCCGAGGCTTCTGAGGGGGTAGCTTGGGCTTTGCCTTTGCCTTTACCCGTCAGCTCGATAGCGCTCATGGCTTTGTCCAAGCCGACTTGTTATTTAGCTTGTTGTCTGTCGTCCTTCGCTGCCGCTTGCGCAAGTGAAGAACTTGAGCAGGGGGCAGGGCGTCCGGCCCGTGTTCCATTACATCGGCTCCCATTTGTTCGACTGGGTCCCGTGTTCACCCCTATCCTTTGGCCACGTGCGCATTTGCAGCTTTCTGCGGGTCGTGGGTGTCATCGTAATAATCCTCTTTCAAACTCCTAGCTGCGGATACACGCTGTTGAGGGGGCAATCTTGGGTCCGCGACCACCTGAGCTGATGCTCTGTAACTGTTGAGTAGCGTGGCAGCCCCCCAAACAAGTACTGTAGCCATAAATACCGTAAGTGCGGATTGAAAGATGATTTCCAAGATATCCTTGTCGTCGGAAATAAATTTTCTAGTCATCGTGACAGAGTAGTACGCTTGAATAGGTGAAAACGTATATTGTATGTAAGTCCAGTAGCTTGACAGTGCGATGGGCTTTGGTTGAATCGAATAAAATGTTCAGATAATAGTCACAAGATGAGGTTGATGAGGTTGATGAAAGCAGTCACTATTGGATCAGTCCAGTGGCTGTTGGAGCTACAAAGCCAGTTCGTCACACTTGCATCCAACCGCATATTGTCAGTCAGTTGGTCCCAAATCGGGTCGAAGGATGTAATCTGGCAAGCTTTGATACGTCATCCCGTACGTCAGACTCCCCGGTTCTGTTTGTCCGAGACTCGGTACAGTATATCATATTCTGCCCAGTTTTCTGCCTAGTTGCAACTACACCCAAACCTGCAGGTGCACATGAGGATCAAGTCGGTGGCAAGAATCTGATCCTTATGTAGAAGTGGATCCTAATATTGAGGTGGATTTACATATAAAAAATATCCGTGGCGTCGGACTGATCGTTATATAGAGGTTGCTCGCTACACTCACGATCCTTATGTGCAAGTTTCAAGTTGGGTGTACCTTTTTCGAATCTCTCTGTTCACCAATCCCTCTCACGACCTTCCAGTCCCATTACCACACTGAGCATGACCGCATCGTACTAGCTTAAATTAATCTACGCTCACAAACCTCACAACAACAACCTTAGCCTCTAAGTCATGCGGTATTTCAAATATCTGCAGCTCGCTGGCTCCAGCCCGTCAGTCGCCCGCTTCTCACTGGAGTCCAGCAAAAAGCATTGGGAACTCCTTTTACTCGGAGCATGCCGTCTCACGCCTCTTCTGCGAAAATAAATGGAGTAGGCCGTCGAGCTAGCTTCCTAGGAACTCCAATAACCAGGCTTTCCTACGTGCGATAATCCTACAGATTATCATCTTGCCAAACTTTTCGATTCGCTAAACGAACAGATCCTAGAGCATTAGAGCAAAGTCTTTAAAATATACTTCGATCACATCGACCTACTAAGAGATATAACCCTTTATCAATTATTTTTTACGGCGTTGCTTCTGGACGAATATCAGGATATAGATAAGCGGATTGACTTATTTGTAACGGATAAATGGTTAAGTAAAATCATTAGTCATATATAATAGCATAGGATAGGAATCCAAAATGACGGTGACTATGATGGCCGCAACGACGACCCGGATATTTATAAAAGAGACGTCGTTACCCCGATATAAAAGTTGACCCTTTAAGTCCCCTATGCGGAGGACAGCATTCTTAAGGCTGGTATTACGGCGCGTTATCCTGGACCCCAAGGCTTTCTACGTATTGATGCTTGGGTCTCTCAGCTCATTCGGGGATGCAAATGGCAGGAACTGGCACATCTCCTTATCCACGACCGCCAGCTCGCTAAGTCCGTGTACCCCTTCACGCACAATCCCCTTCACGCACAACTATTCTCCATATAAAATAGCCTTTTGCACCATTATAAAACTACACCACCAAGTAATTCGAATTATTCAAAATTTGAATATATATTCGATTAATATATATATAATAATTTTCTTAGTTTAAAATTCAATTTATTATTATTTATATCTTAAAATATTAATTGAAAATCTATAAAGCTAAATCTTAATGATTCCATTAAGAAATAATATATATATTTATTAATATATCTATAGCGAATTCTGATCATTTCCTATCAGTAATATATACTCGTTATATCGATAATAAATTAGATAATAAAGATATTATTAATTTTTGAAATTGTAAATTATTATTATATTTCTATATAAAATATTAATAACGAAAATAAATTTTTATAACTAAGTTTTTATTGTATTATTAAAGTGGATTCGAATTTCATGTTATTTATAATAATATTAAGAAAGTTCTTTTAATAATATTTCAAATTAATTTATTTCGATTTTATTATAATATAAATAATATTATTTTATTATTATAATAGTTTATAATTAAGATTTTTATTTTGAGTTGTTATAATTATTTTGTATAGATTTTGTTTTACTAATTGTTAGTGTGCGTGAAGGGGGCTGTGCGTGAAGGGGTACGTTGACTTATTGACCTCTTGAGCCACCAAGCCGTCGCGCCAGGTTCACCGTGGGGGGAGGACATCACCGCCGTACTCCCGCAGCTGTTGCATTACATTGACGACGTGAAGAACATATATTTCTCGACTTTGTCTAGTACAGATGACTATGAAATCAGCGAACACGCTACCGACCTCAGCAACCCGTCATCCACAAGACACAATACGATCCACAATACGATCACTCCACCACAAGTCCGGAAGGTTGAAAAGCACACGTCGGCCATCGCAAATTCTATCAAGAACAGGTTGAAACTCATGGCATCAGGCCTCACCTCAGATCTCGACAAGATTCTACCACTTCCGACGTGAAGTTGAATGAGAAAACTCGACTGCTGCCGCCGTATCAGGACCAAGAAAGTTCTGCCGGTTCCAACATCGACTTGGGCGAGAAGCATTCACCGCCGAACTGACCGACAGAAATTCTGTTGAGGACTATTGAATGGATTGTGGCCTGTTTGAAGCTTTGAGCACGAGGATGGAACAGCCTGTATGACCGACACTTGCTTGTGGAAGCACGATAGGAGACGTGGAATTGGGGATTCGACAATGTACACCTAGTGGACTTTTATATGGCTGCACTCCATATTCCGGCCCACATTCTAACATGCAACCACCACCACAAATACTAACAAAACTTCACTATTTCAAGTCCGATTGACATACAACCAAATGTATTGTGTTGCTAGATCAATAGTATATATACCACCCACCTGCTAGCTTATAGGCTTTTAATCGGGCCGGGATTGACTCTATTAAGGTCCGGACAAAACCCTCCGGGATATTGGATTACGCTTTTTTAATTAACTCCTTCGCGTAAGCGTTATAAGCGATATTATCCTTTAAATCGCTGAATTTAGGTTCTAATTTATATATTTCCTCTTTTAATCATTTCTAAACGTATTTAATCGGATTGAGATTTAGCGAATAAGCCGGCTATTCGATTATATAAATATCGTGATCTATTAGCCATTTTAGCGAGCTTTTATATATATGTATACGAGCGTTATCTTATATAAAGGGGTCCCTAATTTTATAATATAGGAGAAGCCTTTCCTTTAGAACTTATTGATAGCGGCGTGACGATATTCCTCTTTATAGAGCTTTTGGATCGCTTTCGCAAAAGACGATCTTCGAAAAGCTACCTTCTCCGCCCTTTAACCATATTATTGCCTATACCATTATAGAAATTCGAAGGCCGGAGTGGGCGGTTTTAGCGATAAAGTCTTTGCGGTATCGTTCGGAAGAGAATCGGATTACGAATTAATCGGGGTTATTAAGTAGGTTTTGAACGGTATATTCGTCGCTGAAAAGGCATCGTAGTAACTCGGCTATTTTAGCCGGCGAGGCCAGTTATTTAATATAAAATTCGAAGCATTCTTTTATATCGATGTTAATAAAGAGGATTCTCTTTACCTTACGTTATTTCTTAAATCCGTAACGCTAGAGAACCTTTTTGACGGTCTTATTATATAAAATAAAATCGGCTTTTTTTATAAAGGACGAATATAATAATTCCGGATATTTCCGTACTAAAATAATAAGCCGACGTTTATTTTTAATAATTTTTTTATATTTGCTAATTCGACGAGGTACGGTTTTGGTGGTATAGGTGATGGTGGCGCGCGAGACGATTTTCGTGATGGTTTGGCGATATTTCGTGCCGAACGCATTTGCGATATCTTAGTGATTTTGGCTTAATAGAGCGGCTATTATAATAGCGGTACGAGCTTTTGAGGTGAATTCTCTATTGCTTACTCGATTGACCGACAAAAGAGTACCAAATTGACGTAAATTGACCATAGTGTTGTAGTGTGAAAGAGAAGAGAAGGAAGTAAGTGGTTGTCGCGTAATTTTATTTTTACGCGTATGTGGGCCCTCGGCATCCACATAAAATTCCACTGACTGTACCTAGACAAGGGGTCGCCCCCGGGCCACCTTTGAGGTCTCGATGGATCCCACACCAAGGTTTACAGAGCGCTACAACCTTCTACATCCACTGCAGGAATATAGAAGAAAGGCCCGGGGAGGATGCATGCTGCCTTCGGGAACACGAATCCTTGCTCACAGCCCGACATGGGCTTTCAAGTGAAGCGAATCTGCAACTCCGCCAGTAGCAAGATTCATGCCCGTGCCCCCCTCCCCAAAAAGAAAAAGAAAATCACTGCATCGCCATCCACTAGTGAGCAATTGGACACGGGCGACTACACCAAAAATGCAAAAACATAGAACACCGGGTATTCGCTAGTGGTCACCCACCTAACTACTAATCCAGCCCTCAGCGGCTTATTTAGGGGAGAGCGGACGGGATCCCAAGTTCTCCGCTGGGTATGGTCCTATGTACCAGTCAGCCGAAAGATTGGAATTATGTTGTTAATTTTTACCTCGTCGTCCGCCATGGAAATGTCCCGTCTCTCTCGCCAGGGAAGCAAAAGTCACGGCCTTGCTGTAGCAAACATATTTTGACAAGAGTCATACTCGTTTTCTCTCTTGAGAGGTACCGGGCGGCTGCGGAATAATTGAGCCACTGAGCTTCATACCATTCTGTCGTTAGCTACTTAGGCATCTATTTGCTGTACACACCCCGCTCGAATGACACATCCAGATCCGTACGAAGCTTAGCAATAAGCCTTGTGATTATACAGGCATACGTGAGGCATACGTGGTCGCGATGGGTAATCCTTGAGTTTTGTTCTTCAGCCATGCTAAGGTTTCTTCTTGGGTTTTCAACTCGCCAAGTCGCCAGTGACTCTGCAAAATGTGTACTACCTAGGTAGACGAGCAGTCGTGCTCGGAAGACCTACAAGCCTATGTAGTTGAGGGTACAGAATAGGTGAATTGGAGCACACTATACGGCAACTCGAGACAGTTGAAAACAAGACCAGCATCAAAGCCTAGACGCTGCTGGAGAACATGATGCGTCCGGTAAGGACTCTGGTGGGATGCCCAGCCTTCGAAGCGCGCTCTTCACAATGTCCACAAGAACATGATCACTCCCTATCGAATAGAAATCTGTCAGCCTTGGCTTGGTTTCAGCGCCCGAAACGGTGGTTTTCGTTGCTCACCTGGAGCGCCCACAATTGAGCCCACCACCGGAAGCTCTTCAACACGTATGCTGATCCTAGACTCGTATGGTATCGTGCCAACTAGCGATGTGTGAGATTTCTAAAGTTCAAGCAACATAAATACGCAGGTACTGTAGATCAAGACTTACTTGGACTGACGAGCTGTGGAATGCCTTGCACTGAGGCTATATAGTTCCATGTGAAGGCACCGACCGGTCCCGGATCACTGCCATAGGAATCAGCCAGCATTTCATGGAGTCGAACAATCAAGAAAATACTCACTTGTTGGGAGCATCACGATATTTCGGCACGCTGTTGCTGCAGGGAATGAGCATGATAGCCGAGGTGCCACCGTCTCCGGTGGCGTGTAGGATGTGCTCGTGGAACCATCGCCGATAAATTTCGACCTCGTTCAATGACTCTTCCTTCATCTGTTCGGTCACCTCAGCGCCTCGGTCCCTGCGTCTGGTGAGCTGGAGTCTTTCAAGCAAAGATGCTCGAAGTGGAATACACAGCATTTCCATCGCATATAAGGACCCACATATACTGGCTTGTGAGATTTCTCTTCGTATTCCTTTTGGAAGCCTTCAAATTCGCGAAGGCCATCGTAATAGAATGGATTGTAGGCAGTCTAGTGGTTGACCGGATCAGTAAACTCGAGAGGGTAGGGGTCAGCCGAATAATGTCTGGAAGCTCACCTTGTCTAGGAACTCCTGTATCGTCTTCTGACCGGCTTCAGCAGGAGGGGAGTTGCGCCAGCGCTCGGCAATACTCATTTTGGTCGTTTTGAGTCCGAGGCAGTCCTCCAAGTCGCCAACAAAGCGGTCTACCAAGACTTGTTGGTCCGGATTGGTCATCGGGAAGAAGTCTTCAGGGTAAAGAAGCTCCGTCGGCAACTGCGCAGTGTTCAGGAACAGGTAGTGGTCTCCTGTAGTGAGTTGCCCACGGACCCATACTGACCTGTTTGGCTTCATTCTGCGCTTCCACACCTGGCACCACAGTCTTCACCAATGTCTCCATATCCTGGATGCTTCTCGACAACAGACCGATGATGTCCATAAACCTAGCAAGGAAATTAGTCACATGGCCATGAGGGGCACTTCCAGAAGGGTAAAATGTGGAGAGAAAAGAGAAATCAGAATGTCTCACAGGCAAGCATGGTAGACACCCTGTAAAGCGTCTCGCGTCCACGTGGTGCGAAGGCCGAAAAGACCACACCATGCCGCCGGCCAGCGAATGCTTCCAGTAGCTGCCAGAGATCAGTCTTGATACTCAAGAATGTGTTGAGCAAGTACCCACTGTATGTGCCGATCGAGCAGTCGAGCCAATCATACGTCGCAAGACTTGTCCCTCCGCCGGTGGTGCTGCCGGACGGACTTTGGTATCCATCACCCTTTGGGTTGAACGGCGCATGGAAGTCGATCCATTGGTCCGTTGCTTCCTCCGAAGAAGCAAAAGAGCACATCTTGGTCTTACCCACGCACACGGCCCCGAGATCAAGCAGTGTTCTGACATACTCGGCAGTCTCAGTCTCAGGCTTACCATCGTACAACTCGCACCAAGCTCGGTTAGATTGCGTCGTCATCACACCGGAGGTTTTGTAATTGTCCTTGATGCTGAAACGCAGCCCTGCCAGCGGCTGCGATGGGCTCTTCTTGCTGTAGAGTCGGCTAGGGACTGCCACTGCGTTCCAGACACCGCCCAGGCGAGCTTCGAGATAACCGAACTCGTGCGGGCCGGCTGGGGATGGAACGAGAGAGGTGATAAAGCTATCATGTGTGTCTGGATACAGTCGCCAGGCCTGCCGGAGCTGGAGACCGTGGCCCAGGAAATAGGGTCCGTCAGGCGTCTCGCGGTCTGGCTTCGAAACCAACAGGAGCTTATCTGGTGCCCAAGAGCCAGTAACCGCGTTGGCGGCGAGATCAGCAAAGGCGTTTCGAATATGTTGAGACTCTCCCTCCGACGACCCTTGCACTACCACGGTATCTGACAAAAAGCTGTCCGTGAAGACATCATCATGGGACTGGAAAGAGCCAATAAGTTCGAGAAGACCTTCCGCTGAGCAATGAGATGCAGATATGACAACCACAGGTTTGTTCTCATATATTCCGATATTAGGCTCGCTCAAACACTCCTGGTCTTGTTCGTGATGCTGATGCTCGAGCTTTGACGTACTGTTAGAAGGCCGTCGTTCATCAAGCGCCTAGGTAGCTACTCAGTACAAAGGGGAAGGAAACTCACCAAAGCGTGCGGTAGAGCAATGTAGCTGACTCCCGTAGACGAATCATGGGGTGGCCGATGTCAGCGCCCGAGCTCATGACGGTGCCAAATTGATTCATCGCAGGAGCAGGGTTGGTGGTCCCTCTAAATGAGTCTCGCAATCTTCACAAAATTGGAACCATGCCAAAGCCCTTAGTCTGTTTGTGAAATTGATCCGGCAACTCTTGGAAATCTGATGGTCAATAAATGAGGTCGAGCGCGCCCCCGCACACTCGAAGCTTGGGCACACGCAAATACTTGAACAGGTGCATACTTGCACCCCGATTCTGCAGAGACTGGCATATTAGAGTGAGGCGTGAGGTCACTCAAGTGCTATGTACCGTACAATCGTTCCGTGCTTACGCGCTTTGTGACACATCGCGCTCCGCCAGCCTGCCAGTGGCCAATATCAATACCTTACACAGTCAGTGACCAGTGATCTGATGAGTCTGGTATCCCAAGCATACCATGCTTGACAACAGACACCGGTCTTCAACACAAGACTAAAGCCGTTGCAGATGTTTGGCCGATAAACATTGGAGAAACAGACCACACAGCAAGTTGCCGTGAATGCTGACAACTTGGCAAAGGCGAATATACCGACGGAGAAGTGCAACCTCTAAGTCTCCTCGCTGACCACAAAGACTGTGGTACGATGCCTGACGATGAAAATGGCTTTGATGTCGTGTATAATGTCCATATAGTCCTTTGAGACCAGGCGGAGGGCCGAGGATGAGAGTGACTTGAATTATTTGAGTGATTTGAAGGACTAGAGGATATGTCAGCTGTTTTGGTGGTGTTTGTTTTGGGTAGAAAAAACTGTGTGAAACTGATTACAATACGGTATTTGTGTGAAGTGTTTTTGTTCGGTGTGCATACCTGTAGGTTAGTAGCAGCGGACGGCGGACGCTGGAGGAGAATGATTGGCATGCAACTGCTTCTCTCCGTATGAGGGGACGTCGAGGGATTTTGTGATGTTATCTCAGAAGGCAACCTCTGAGGCACCGATTCACTGTGCTGACGTCTTCCACAAATGATGGTTTCGGGCTTGCCATGGGGCAGTGCTGACAGGTCCACATTTGGGAGTCGCCAGTACAAGTTGTTGGCCATGGCCGTCGTGCCGGTGCGCTCCGGGCTACATACGTGATCTCCAGGGGCTCCACACAGTCACCTGCAGCATATAATATTTTGTCTGGAGGCTGGGGCATGCAAGCCACGGTCAACGCACCGGTTTTTTGGAACTTCTGCCTGGTGGAACTCAGCCCTGCCGCATTGTGCGGTGTCACCGACTCACCCGTACTGGACCTGCATTAGCGTTGAGGGCAGTTGTGCCACATTGGCCGCTTTTTCAATCCGTCCTCCGCCGTGATCTAAAGATCGTGGAAGGTTTCTAGCTCTCACCAATTTTCATACGCGACACAAGAATTACGTACAGGCCCAGAAGGGCCACAGACGCTGGCCATCATGCCGAAGACACATCAAAGCAGCCTCACAGGCGAAACATTTCACCACAACCCTCTTCCCGATATCACGTGGATCAGGCTATTGAGAATCCAACCTGGACTTACCAAAGCGCGCATATCCTGTACTCTAGAACACTTTGATGGCAGCGCTTGTCCTCCTTACCATGCCCTGTCCTACGAGTGGGGTGATCCAGCTCCGAGATATACTGTTTACATCAACGGAGCCATTCGCAAAGTCCACACGAATCTCTGGACATTCCTCGCTCGGTCATGGAGGAACCAGTCTTTCGGGTACCTCTGGACCGACTCGTTATGCCTGGACCAGGCCAATCACGGCGAGTTGAATCAACAGGTGGCTAGGATGGGCAGCATATACTCTCGTGCGGCGGGCGTGTTGATATGGCTCGGTGCTGGTGATGATGTCGATCTGGCATCGGAGAGCTTGATGCACTCGGATCCGCATGATCACCAGTCGGCGGACTCCAGTCTATCTTGTCTTGTTTCCAACTCATACTGGCAAAGAGTAGTAAGTGAGCATGGACATACACGCTTCCACCATTTGCTGGGGATTTATCACTCAGCAAGTTTCTAACCGATGAAATAAGTAGTGGATAACGCAAGAGGTCGTTCATGCCAAGAAGGCCTCCATCGTCTGCAAGACCCATGAGCTCAGTTTCGACTGGCTTTGGATGTCTGTTCGGAGCGTCTGGGAGCATACGTCGCATAACGAAGAGTCTGAGTTTCCGGGCCCGTTTGCACGCTTTCTTGCATTATATGAGACCCGACATAAATTGCTACTGAAGGAGACCATGACGTTCTGGGACCTGCTCAACATGTTGTGAGTCTAGTCTGCCCACATGCCCAATTTTTATGCACGGCTGTCCCTCATGATCCTGACCACGTGATTGCAACAACAGTGTAGATTCCAAAAGTACGCTTCCCGTAGATGGGGTGTATGGACTTCTCGGTCTCGCCACGCATCTATGTCCCTCGTTCCAGATCGAACTTCTAGATGTCAGCTACGACAAGTCTCCAGACAATGTACTATGGGACACGCTCCTGGAGTTGACCCTTCCATGGGAATATTACTCGGATGCGTTCCTACTCCTGAAGAAAAGACTCATGCTAGAAGACACACTTCAAGGCCAAGGTGGTCACTGTCGAGAAGTGTCGGCGAGTTTGAGAAGCTACGTGGCGAGGCCGACAACCTCCCACAGACACCGCACCCAGGCCAAGGTGGTTCTGAAGTCTCTACATGGATTCTGCGCGCTGAAGAAATGCCTGGAAAAACAGGGAACGCCCTTTGACATTCGAGACATCCTGCACGCCGCCACGGTCGCCCAGGAGAGATTAGCAGGACAGCTACCACCCACCCACCTCCACAACGCCGTGGCTCTTGGGCTCGCTCTAGGGCTCGGTCTGAGCTGCAACAACCACTACTTTTCGCACCATCGCTCTCCATGGCTCTGTGCACGCCATCATACGAAGAAGATGAGTCCGACAAGGCCAACGCCGGAGACTTTGCGCGCTCCGTTCAGAGAATACACAGGTGCTTGTACGATATTCCGCACATGGCCGTCGACTCTTTGCGGCCATTTGGGGCAAACGTGGACGTGCAACTCGCAATATCATGTCTTCGAAATAGCAGAAGCGAAGTTTGTCCTGGCAATACGCTGCAAGCGTCGCGGTTTCAAGGATACAATAGAAACGCGGCCCGAGCATTGGTATTTCAGCACTGACATCGTCAGTGAAGCAGGCGCAGCAAAGGCGATCATCGCCAATCGGTCGCCGGCGAGGCTCCAGAAAGATCCGAGTGTCCCAAGATCATCTGCCAGAAAAACCGATATCCTATCCATAAATCCCGCAAAGGCCAAGAAATCCAGGCGGACAGAGGCCCCCGAAGCTGCCACGATGCCCCCACTACATCTGCGTCGTAATGCTATAGATGCCCGGGCAGAGGACCCGATGGTCTCGGGCACTCTGTGGTACAAGGCGGAGAGAGAGTTTCTAGAAAACTGCGTGTACAATTTGTATCAATATGATCAGAAAAGAGGGTGGTCTGACCAAGACTCGCTGCACTGGAACTCCGAAGAGGCAGACGATGCCGGGAATGGAGAGCGGGTACACTTGCCGTACTACAGAATGCTGTTCGCATCTCATAAATAAACACATCTCGGGGCGTTCCATAAATGCTAAACCTTGGAAGTCGCCGTTCAACATCCCCTTCTTCCACAACGCCCCAGAAAGTCCAAGAAAAAAAAAAGGCATCTGACTGGACTGAGGTAACTTCCAAGCCCGCTCGGCCAACCGGCTCCACAACCTCACTCGGGCGGCGCCCACACTCTCTGCCCGCCCGTGTGAAGCTCGTCAAGCGATCGTATTTTCCTCACGTTGTTACCTTCTCGAGCGTGGCGTAGTCCAAAAACATGGTGATGATCAATATCTTCCACGAATTCTCTGGGCGAACGTGCATCATGAGCCAGCTTGTAAGTTGTGTTTCTTTTCGCGACGAGGCATGGGATGGCAATAATTTGAAGAACAAAAGAATCAGAGATCACGCGTGCCCGTTGGCAGTTACTTTCCCCTTCCAGCACAACACCTTGCAATGCGGCGTGACAATCTCATGCCCCGGCGTCTGATCCCACGTCTTCCACGCCTGCCTCCACATATCCGCCTCCTCTACTTTCACCCGCCCCTGCATCACAGGTTCCTCTACAAACGAGCCATCCGTCAACAGCAAAGGATGCAGCGTACTGTAATGCTTAAATCCATCCTCAATTACCTCCACCCTCTCACCATCAAATCCCGCCGCTCTCGCCCACCCCTCTTTCTTCAGCCCGGCATCTGGATTTGCCCCCCGTTGCTGCATCCACTCGCGCTTCAGCGACCACGACTCTCGCAGACCGGGAAGCTCAGGCGTAATCGACAATATCTCGCACCGCATCGGATCCGCCGTCGCCACGATGCCACCCGCTTTGCACACGCGCCGGAAAGCCCGGAACGCTGCGACGGGGTCCGTGACGTGGACGACGACCGCGTGTGCGTGGACAATGTCGAAGGAGTCGTCGGCTACTTCCGCCAAGTCCTCGGCGTTGGCGACAGCGAAGGTCAGGTTTGGAATGTGTTTGTAGGTGGCGGCGGCTTCGGCGATGACACCTGGGGTGAGGTCGACGCCGATGACTTTGCCCTGTGGCACGAGGGCTGCGAGGTCTGCGGTGATGCTACCGGGCCCGCAGCCGACGTCTAGGATGGTGTCGGTGGGTTTGATGTGTGGGATCAGGTAGTGGCAGCAGCATTCGGCTGTGCGATCGGCGTAGCGTTTGTAGACGCTGGGATGGTCCCCATTATAGCCGCCGTTGGTGTAGGACATGATGGCGATGATTGTGGTAATTGATAAATATCTAAATGGAGGTAATGAGTATAGTGCTGTGACAGTAAATTGAACACGCATGGAATGTTTTGATCGCAATGGGCTTGAGCGAGAACTATCCAAATATTTATATTTGTGATCGCCAACGACCCTGATGCTAAATTTAACATCATATTCTCTATAGGGATGACTAGACTTTCCCACGGAAGGTACTGTATCGTCTTGATATTCCATGTTTTTGCCATCAAAGTATGTGCCCCAAATCAGGAAAGCTGTTGCGTGTCCCTTAGTTCTCAACGTCGGGGACAAGGCGGTGTCCAGACGCTGATATACGTACGCCTAGACACACAGCATAAATGGAAAGATGTCGCGTGCTCTCCAAAACCCAAGCTTGCAGGACCACGCCAGCAAGCACGCAACCAAGGCTTAGCACCTGAATGCACTATCTTGGCCAGATGCTTGTCACCACTCACTGTGCCTTGCCTAGAACTCAAGCAAGTATCAGAGTACATGCTGAGCCACTGCAAGGCTCCGAAGCCACGACATACCGCCACATCGTAAGAATCGTGGCTGCGTGGCATAATCGGCAGCTGGCAATTAATAGGAGAATGTATACAGCCAAACTGGTTTAGATCGAACCTAGATATAGCGATAACCTCTGCCCAATGATTTTTTTTGCTATAACGGTACGATCAAAATGCTGTGAGTAGTCGCCACCAAGATCGTTGTAGATAGGTCATAGTTCAGCACCTAGAATTTGGTGTAGCATTGAGATTTCCACCCAGGTCCACCGCTCCGCCCGGCAGTCCTGGACTCCAATCTATTGATCTGCACCCAGCTTGGTCAGTATAATGTCTGGATGTGTCCTTCCATGTTGGCCTACTGTCAAGGACCGTGTGGACTCGTGTCAAGCGTTGGTTTTGTGTACAGTGTGTATGACAGGTAGGAGGGGGGGTGGCAGGGCCGAAAAAAAGAGGCTGAATCATGTCAGCCTTTGTCTTCTTCCGCTCTTCCTTCTTGTCCGCACAAGGAAAAAAATGCCAAAAGGAAGGATCCTCCGCCCACGCCAACGGAGGGCCACCGGGCCCGAACAGCATGCCACCCTAGGGCTGCTGACCTGGGTAGTAGGCCGCAGGACCCTGCATACCCATACCCCAACTGGGCTTCTGCATGGGACTCCCCATCATGAAGTTCGGGACAAACAACTCAGGGGCCATGGACTTGGTGAAGTTGCCGCCATGCTCGTCGTGGTGTGATCCAGGCACCACGGCTGCTAAATGGGACCACCACCCATCATGGGACGACTGAGGGAAGAAAAAAAGAGGGTTGTTGAAAGCTGGGCCTTCGAGGTTCTGGTTGCATGGGACCAGAAAAAAAGGGCGCCTGAGGGAGCGCTGGCATCGTGCCCTGGAACTGCCGAAGCTTCATGGGCAGTGGAACGTTGCCGAAGACATCATGACGCTCGCAGTTCCGGCACTTCAGGCCCACCTCGACCATCTAGCACTTGATCCTGCGCGAGCGGTACACAGTCTGGCTTCATCAGCCGAAGTGGTTATGTCATGTAGCCGCAAAAAAAAAAGGTCATCAATTCTTGACCTGGTTGAGCATCGTTGGCCGAGCCCCAAGGGGGACAATGTGTCCGCCCGTGAGATTTGGCTCCTTGGCTTGGAGGTCGGGGATACAGCTGGAGTGATGCGAGCCACAGGGCCAGCTAGAGCAAGTGGATAAACCGGTGCTGGTAGTTGTCGCACTGTCGAAGGGCTACAATCTCCAGCTGCTGGTGCAACAAAGGGAGGAAAAGAAAATGGCGTTGATAGCGGCAGTAAAGGATGAGCTGTTGTCGTCCCATAGCTTCTTGTATATGGATGGCGGCCTTGAGGATGAAGCCTCGGTCGCGACAACACTCAGAGTGAAAATCCTGCCGAAGCACTTCTCATCGCAAGAAGACGAAGGGTTAACGTCAGTGACGTAGACGAAGACTGCAATCATATTGCTATGAATACGGAGCTGGTGGGTGTACTTCTCGGCGATGGTCTCGGGCGAGGTATCGTCGACGGCACTGCCCCAATTGAGAGGGGCTTTGAGCCCAAACGTCGAGGACGTTGGCTGAGATGTGCTCCTTTAGCCAATCGTCGTTGTTGAGGAGGTCCTTGTAGTGAGGAGGCATCTTGTCTGCGTTGCGGAGGTACACCGTCGAGGAAGAGTACTCGTTGTACGGCTCCGAGGTGGAAACGGGAGCCACAAGTTCTCCAGCGTCTCTTCGCAGAGGTTACAGCTGTGACTCTTCTCAGAGTCTTTCCCACGGTAAGGGAGAGGGAAAAAAAAGGCTACAGGCATTCTAAAATCAGGTTGAGAAAAAAAGGATCTGCACCGGAAGCTGTTCTGCGAACGACCCCAAGACCGACCGACTCGAGAGTTGCCAATAGGGGTGGCTGCGCCAACGGTATCAAGCCGAGATGCAGCTTCCCACGAGCTTTGCGTTGTAAAAGCGGATGCTCACGTCCTGTTGCAGGTTCCTGTAGACCGAGCGCGAGTTGCTCGACAGGATCAGCACAGCGAGCAGCTGGGAGAACAAAAAAAAGAAGAAAAAGGGTGTCACCACCAGATTCCACCGGTCCCAACGCCACTCGCCGATGGTATCTTGACGTAGGTGATCTCACCGAAATTCTGGAAGAATGAACGCAGCTTATCCTCGGTAACGTAGCCAGAGAGGCCGAGTGTCGATGTCCAGGGGCGTATCACTGCGACTCGTCCTTCAGCTCGTCCTCATCGACTGGGTCGAGCTTCGGAACCCTTTTCCTGCCAACCCGGAGAGCCTCTTTATTGGACAGCTCCTTGGCCGTCTTCCCGTCCTTTCCCCTCGATCTAAGGGAGCGAAAAAAAAAAAAAAAAAAAAAAAACCAGAGCGTTGTACGGGGAGAGAGAAGAACAGCACCGCCGTACCTACTTTCGAGACGGACAGCGGGGCGTGGGCCAGGACGACGGGACCTCTCACTAGGTATGCTAGTGAGGAAGATCGTAGCTGAACCCTCAAGATCGTGTCGACGCTCGCAGGGGTGTGACTGGAGAGCGAGAGACGAGGAAGCATGCAGCCCTTTCCGAAGTACACCAAGCTGTTATGCAGGCCGAACGTGTTGGCGCGCTTCTTGGTGACTTCGAAGTCGCGCCTTAGGAAGCGCTCGTTATGGTCGATTCTGACGGTTTCCCACGCTCTGCAGCTCATTCGTCCGGTCCTGGAGGCTCCACTCTTAGGCGTCTTAGGAGACCAGCCAAAGGAGAAAAAAACCTTGCGACTGGCAGCCAAGTTTTCCTGAGCTGGCCACCCAGAGAATCAAAAAGGCCTTGGAGGCAGCATAAGCAGCCTCCCGGAGCTTCTGGGTCTGGGTCTCCTGCAGCTCCTCCGGAGTGAGCTTCCACGAAGCCGGTCGCTTGCCCAGTCTGGCGGTGCGTGAGGTGTCGTCCTTTGCGAGGGTGTCGGGACCACCCTTCTTCAAGCCGGAAGAGAGGATGGCCGGATCAGCGGGGGGAGAGGTCTTCTTAGCAGCCTCATGCTGCTTTGGACCACGGTGCAGGCGTCTGATGAGCTCGTTGAAGCGCTGCTGCTTCCCCGGGGTTTCCTCGCGACCCGAGCACACCCCACGACTGTCCAGGCGAGCTCCACCGTCCAAGTGGGCAGCAACGCGCGACTTGAACGTAGCATTATTCTCGTCCTCCTAGCGACTGACAAAGCGAGAGAACCAGCTTCGTCGACGGCCACGGCCTCGTACTTCTGAGACAATACGATGCGGCGAAACTGCAAGTCCTGGGCCCCCGAGACGCTTCTATCCGTGGCCTTGACCGTGCGCGGGCTTCGCGCTGCTGATCTTTGGGAGCCGAGCGCTGACTAGCTTCTCACCACGGACAACACAGTCCATGGCATCAGCCTTCTGGTGGCAGGCTCCGCCACTAGACCAGAAAAAAAAACGGAATCAGAAGAAGAAAAAGACCGCCGAAGATTATGGGGGCGGGTTGGTGCACATTTTCGGCCATGACCAGTCTGGCGTGCGGGCCGATGAGGGTGCTGCGCACACCGGTTTCTTTCTTGCTCGAAGAGGTGAAGTAGATGTTGTCGCAGTGGTGGTGGCCACCACACTCGGCGAAGTGCAATGTTGGAGCCATTCGTCGATGCTGCAATCAATGAGCAGCATGTGATCTATAAGAGAGTGTACCACCGCGTACTCATCTCTGGATGGCTATCTTTGGGTACTCGCCTCAGGTAATAGGTGATCGCCAGTGGGTGGTCGACAGTGACTATCAGCTATTGTAGGATAGGTTTCTGTTTGGAATTGGTTTCTGGCTAGAATAGGTATAAGTATGGGACGAATAATACCTGGGACGAAACAAAATGGACAAGGTGTAGTTGGGACGGGACTGGGTTGTGACTGACCTCCAATGCTGTCTCATAGTTGGTGGACCAGGGCTCTAGGCCAGCAGAAGGTAAGCAGAGCTGTGAGATTTTGGTGTTGTGGCTAGGACCGGTATCAGTATAGGAAGAATAGGGAGGGAATACCATGTACAAGTGACATTTGGGACGGGAGTCGGTTTATGACTGACCTTGAATGCTATTTCATAGGTGGTGGACTGGAGTTCTAGGCCAGCAGGAGGCAAGCAGAGCCATATGATCTCTAGGCAAGGAGTCATGAAGTCCATGACTCCTTGTGTTCGCCAGGTGTATTGATGAGGTGTCGGGAGCAGAGTTTAGGAGGCACGAGTAGAGCGAAATTCTGAGCATAGCGCATATGCATGCGCTGGGTCGGATAGGGAGGGGAAGGCCATGGGCACCAAAGTCGATTTGAGAGAATGAGGGAGGCTATCGATGAGGAGACATTTGATCAGCTAGTAACAATGAGAAAGAATCAAACTTGTTAATAGTGGTGCTGATCTCGGAGAAATGCTGTTGTTGGCAGAGGTAAAAGTTGATGGGAGAATTGAGGGTAGGGCAGCGGTGGCGGTGGTTATTGTGGTCCTTGTAAAAGCTTACCAACGAAATTTTCAGGCCAACATGGGACGAGGCAGAAACAGACGGTTAGTCATCAGACGAGAAGGCTCTGCTGTCAAGTTGGCCTTTCATCGCCCTGCCCCTGGTCCAGGCACATTTCACTCTGAATAATGTCAAGCTCCTGGCTACCCACAGCCTGCACCTGGGCAGTCCTACCACAAGCTTAGCAATTGGTCCCAAATGAGGAATGCACCTGACTGACAATTCCCAGATGAGTCCCAAATCAGTGACTAGGTAAACAGAATAGGAGAGCGCAAAAGGAGAGTGCATGTAGTATTACTCACCCTCCTGAAGTCGCAGACTTTCCTCTGTGTCAGCTATATCTTAATCACCCAAGTATCAGCTCTGATCTTTGCTATCTGTGATTCAGCCCTTCCGTCCCTGCTTGGCATTCTTCCAGTAACAAATTAGTCACTGCGAGAGATAGAACATTCTCGATACTGCTGCACTTCCCTGTTAGTCTCCTCCCGAAGCCCTAGGCCACAATGACAATTCCCCATCATCCACTTATCATGCTCAAAGTATAGCAAAGAATAGTGTATCAATATTGTAAGGTCCTGCTGAGAGGACTTGCAAGTAACAGAGGAAAGAAGGCGGTATATTAGGGTTGGAGCAGATAATAGCAAAGCAGCATAGGAGGGCAACAGGCAGAGCCAGTGCTAAAGAGCTATGTACAGCACTGCATCTGCTGTGGGAATGCTGGGAATATAGAAATATACCCACTTTGCGCCTCCTAATAGCAAGAAAGGTGGAATTCCTTACCTGTCATAGCAACTTCACTGTCGCAGGCTGGCACCGAAAAGTAGAGTATAGGCATTCTCTCCGTGCCACGATGCCAAAGAAGTCGCCACGGCTCTGCATGCTCCATCACCAATTTATGTTATATCACCCTGTCTCCCGTAAGCAAATTCCTAGTGGGCTCGGAAGCCGTAGACAGATTCTCCTCCAGTAGATGAGTCTCGGCACATTCTTCTGCAACATCCATGTTGCGCAACCAAGACGCAAGCTCCTGAAGGCCGAGTTTTGATACTTTCCACTTGAATTGTAGCCCAATCTGCGGAAAGTCCCATTCAGACGTCAAAATTCTTTTCAATGTGCTCGTCAGAATGATTTAGAAGTATGACATTGTGCAAAGGTCAGTTTGTGTTGAGAGGAGTTGGTCTGATCAGAGTCCTGCGCTGTACCAAAGGTTGAGGTGACGTTGAAAATCGCCGGCCGAAACCCTCGGTGCCGATTCGGCCACCGCCGATTCACAGGGTTCCCCAACCTTAAATTCGTGCGGCTCTGCGGCGAAATTTCTTCCTCACGACCTCACCTCATCCAGGTGTCATCTTGCCCACATCAAGGCGGCGGCTTTGCGCGTTCTCACAGCCGCCTATCTGCTGGCATTGTGAGCATCATCGGCATTTTTGTTCCTCGGTAGGTAGGATACAACGCAGATATATCTCCTCACTTTGTTTGGCTTGTGCGATCTCTCGTACGTTCACACCCGTCGCCAGAAAGCTGACGGCGTGAGGCTGCCCAGCGGCACACCAGCAGCGTCCCACGGCGCCCCGCCTACGTTTGTCGCCTTGACTTCGCTCCTCTTTTTTGTTTCCCAACACCATCCCCGTCTTATACCG
Organism: Ophiognomonia clavigignenti-juglandacearum; assembly: GCA_003671545.1. Classification (NCBI taxonomy): domain Eukaryota; kingdom Fungi; phylum Ascomycota; class Sordariomycetes; order Diaporthales; family Gnomoniaceae; genus Ophiognomonia; species Ophiognomonia clavigignenti-juglandacearum. The sequence continues at coordinate 144,863 of PYFS01004289.1, read as the reverse complement.
GACTCGGTCGACAGCCATCACCTCCCCTGTCGATCTTGATGAGGATATTCCCCCTTTGGAGCGGTTCGCTGCTTTGAGGTTGTGAATACTAGACAAGAGTAAGGAATACGGCGAGGATCTCCTTTCCTGTTTCCGCAATGCTATTTGAGTACGAAACCCCCGTTCGCTACCGTGGGGGCTTTTGTAATTACTCTGTTGCGACATCTCCGGCTGTGCTTTGAAGGCTTTAGAGTGTTGCCTCCCGAGATCTAGGGGTCGAAGAAGCTTCCAATTGGAGTGGTTCAGAACAAGGTCAAGTCCAAGGTAAACAAGGCAATATCATGTTGCAGTGTAATCTCAAATTATCAATTTGGGAGAACAGACACATGGCACCATAGTACCTGAACGAGATCGCAAATGAAAGAGCAGGCCTGAACTCCCTGGGCCAACCTACCCCTCCACCACAGCTGTAATGAGCTTTGTCCCTGGCAGCACCTGGGCCAGATCAGAAACAGAACGGGAAAGCCCAAGCCTCAGCTCCCAACCCCGCTTTCTTCCAACCAAAATATTCAATATTCAGGCTGTCCAGTCTCTGTGCCTACTTAACACTTGCATCTTTGCAGGTTGGCCAATCTGCACTGTGATTGAGGTTGCGCGCTCCCTAACCCACGGTTGTTGAGTCTTTTGCAAGTCGAGTTCTTTCAGAAGACAGGACCCGCCTTGATAAGCTTGTCCCTGAGGCACCTCTCAAGGTTGTGGCGGTCATCGTTGGTGCGGAGGAAGCTCTGGTTCTTGCTGACATGTTCAACCTTAACCTCATGTAGCTTGAGCGAAGAACCCAGCAGCAACAGCTCATTAAAACCTAGGGCCTCCGAGAGACGGGTACTGCCGCTCTTGGATGTAGTTGGGCGAAAATACCTCTGCATTTCGCGCTCCCGCTTTGACAAGTTGTCGCTGGTGGACTTTGACACAACCACGACGAAGTGCTTCAGGGTTTCGACCTTGCTCAGGAGCTTGAAAGCAGCATCGGACTCGGGGCCGGTCCAGTGGACCTTCAGAAATTTCAGGTTATCCATGAGGATGGTGTTCATGGAGAGTTGCTTCTCTGCGCCATTATATCAGTCAGTATCATGGATCCATCTGATGATAAGTTCAACACTTACTCAGCTCACAGCCACAGCCAAAGTAGAACATATATGTCTGATACCAGTGGGTCAAGACCTCCTCGTACAAGGCCTTGCATGTGAATGCAAGTGCAACATTGAGTTTTCGCGTGGTAGATGGGTTGGACTGGGCTTCCAAGGTTACACAGGAGCATGATGAGACCTTGTTGACAGAAATGACAATGCCAGTGCCCTTGAATGAGAATAGGCCTTGGAAGTACTGGTCGTAAACACGGCGGCGTATCTCAATAGGCAAGCGCTTGAGATAGAATTGTCGGTGCTCGGACTGGGGCTCATCTATTGTGTAGGATACGGTCAGTCTCTTACACTCCAGGGGCCGACTAGGAAAGAGTGATATGCTGGTGAAGATCAAGCAATATCGAGGCGCTTGCTGGATTGCGATCAGAACAAATGAAGGGATTCAACTTACTGGCCAAGGCCAACATCTGAGTGCAGCTTTGGATCAGCTCGGTGCATTCCGCAATGGTACTGGGGTCCTGGTTCTTCTGCATGACAGTGGCCATCTGAGAGATAGAGTCTGTGCATGCCTTTCGCATGCCTGGAGACATGCGCATCATCCGTCCTAAGCCATCAGGATCATAGCCGCGCTGCTTCTCACCAAGGGCCCTGAAAAGGGTCATGACAGTGGCAGGCAAGCTGTAGCGGGTGTGGAGGCCCTTCATCCGCACCAAGTAGTCATCAAGTGGCGGCGCCGCCATCTTTGAGTCTGGTGCTGGAGAATATGTTATGGGAAAGATGATTACTTTTGTTGTTGGTATGATTTGGGGCAAGTTGATGTTCACCAGTGTAGACCAGAAGGTGAAAGGACTAGCAATTGGTGTTTTCCAAGATCTGGGTCGCAACTAACTTTGCGATTTTGATGATAGCCTCCCCTGAATGGTATGTCTTGGGCCCTGTCAGCCTTGTATCCAACTGGTAGTTGAGAAGGGCTGGTACTTGGTCAACTTCAACTCTGTATTGCAAAGTCTGCTTCAGCAGTTGGTGATGGCCAGTGTGCCTAGATGTGTTGATGTTGTGTTGGGTTTGTGTTGGATTTGGTTCAGGGGAGTTCTGTCGTTTGATCGAGCCCCTGGGATAACAAAGTTTTGGATGCTGTGGGAAGATCGGCGCATCTGCTGAAGATGCTCAGGTTGGCAAGATCGCTTGCTTTAGGCTGCCACTGTAGCTGCTTTGAGAAGGGTGGCGGTATTCTTGCCGTGGCCTGATTGGATGTCCATGTTAGTTAGTGATGTTGCGCTGAAGGAACTTCTGGTGAAGAACAACAAACCTTACGCCCAATTGAGAATAGGTCGCAACTGCCAGAGCCTTTTCCCTTTGAAAAAGGTATTGCAAAATCCTCGCAACTTTTGATCACGCAAGTAGGCTGAATGTAATCGAAGAAGTAGACTAAGACCCAAGTCTTTGTCACGGAGTAAAGAAGTGGTTGAGGGAGAGACGATGGAAGAGGGACAGTTGTGGAGGAGGCATCCATTGAAGTAGCAGAGACCTGTTGACTGTGGCAGTAGACTTAGTTGCAGGGGTTTGTAATCAGGGGCATCCAGTCATCTTTCGCCTTTCCCAAGTTGGAAGGCACGATAGTAGCCAGGAGACCATGCTGGGTCCTAGTTGAGATGATGTGGTGATGTGACTTGATAGAGGACGACTTATTGAAGCCTAGGAACCACCAAGTCGGATGGAGATAAGGCTGGACAGGACACAATCTGCTATGGAGTGGCAATCAAAGTCACAGAGTAGTGCTTGATGTTCACACGAGGGAGTGTGTGGATATGACCGTTGGTAAGTTGTAAGTGACGAGGAGGTGATACGGATGTGACATATATGCACTATGCACTCCTTGTGTGCTAAGGGGGTATGCTCTGCCCAAAGAGAAGACATATAAGCATACACAAGTTTCGACTGTGGAATAGCAAGAGCAGTGGAATAGGTACATCTCACAATTGAAGCATGTAACCCCGTTCTTTGGAAGTATCCTTTTGTTGTGAAGTATCTGCTTTTCTGGGTAGCCATTGGAACCCTGACCAGCCCCCATCCTCTACAGTATCCCTATCTTCGCTCTTTCCATGGAAAAGTCCATGGGATGCAATCCCGATCATCTCAACTACCTATGAATCGTGCGTTTTGGTGATCTTCCGATGGAGTCTGAAGGTCGCCCCGCCCGGAGTTGCGGCTCTTGCTCCGTTGGTGCCAATGAGCATGGTATTCGGATGTGCCTCATTTCTCAGCGAGTCGAAGAAACGGTGGGATGGTGATACCTCCTGATTCCTAATTGTTCACCGCATTCCAGCCACCACTTGGCTGCGTCACTGCGTCCTCAAGAGGCTCAGCATCACCAGGATCCACTGCACCAGCCGCACTTTGAGGATACTGGGGGCCGAGTTCGCCCGCAAGGCTCTCGCCATCTTGCTCGCTCGTTTTGGTGCCGTCACGGGCGCTCGCCGCAGGCAATTTCTCGCTGCCACCATGCTGCGAGGCCTCATTGGTTTGCGCGTTGTCTTCGGCCTCAGTAGAAGGAGACTTCTAGTCGTCTTCATCACCCTCGGCATCCTGCTCGCTCTCCTCGTGCCTCTCGTCCTCGCTCTCCTCACGACGACCGTTCACAGGCGGCTCCTCACTGCCATCACGCACAGGCGACTCAGCACCACTCTGCGAAGCAGCCTCCTGCTCTTCCTCCGCCGCCTCCTCCGCCGATGGCCCATCCACATTGAATCGTGGGTCCTTGCGCCAGGCACTGATCCGGGTTGCGAACTCCTCGTTCGGGTCCACTATCGAGAACTCGAATCCCTGGAATTCGGGTGCGTCGCGCTGGTCGGACTTGTGCAGAATACGCCGCGGTGGGTCCATCTTGGTGCGCTGCATGACGGGGTAGTACCAGGCCGTCTTGTCCTCCCGGTTGAGCGCCAGCGCGATCTCCTCGCTGTACTTCTCCGGATGCCCGACCTCGCCTTCGATTGTTGCATTGTACGAGCGCGCCCACGAGAACGAGATCGTGCCATCCTTGCCGAGTACCTCGTCGCGGTCAGGGTTGCGCATGTCGAACGCTGGGCGAAATTTCGCCAACACCTCATTATCTTCGGGCAGGTACATCTCATAGGAGTGCTGCGCCATAGGTTTCGGGTGTCTGGCTGGGTCGCGCTCGTGCGCTTTCATGCGTGTCTGGTAGTCTTGGGTGAGGTCTCTGAATTTCATGATGCTGTTCTCAAGTCGCCTGTCGTAGCCCTCTTTGCTGTTAGGCATCGGTGCGTGCGCGAATTTGTAGGTGACGTATGCCCCAGAGTCTGGGAAGGCCTCGAGGTCTGGCAGCAGCGGGAAGGCTTCTACCACTCTAAGGTTTTGGTTCTTGCCGATGGTTGCCTTGGTTGGATGCCTGACACGACTTGTGTTCTTGATGTTCTCCAGCGCTACCTCAAATCCCTTGTCTATCTTGCGTCGGATCGCTTCGGGTGTGCCAGCCTCAGGCTCGGGTGACTTGCGCTTGGGCGGGCGGGGCTGTGCGGGACCACTATTTCTCGATGGTTGGCGGTGGAAGGGGCTGACTTTATTGGTGTTCGCGTTGGAGATGTACTCGGTACGTCGGAGGAAGGAGACGGAGCCGCCTGAGACCTGGGGCTTGCCGAGAGTGGCCAGTGGTCGGAGCAGGGCGCGATCGTTGGGGTGGACTGGAGGCGCTTCGAGAGGAGCTGAAATTGCTGTGGAAGAGTTAGGTCAGTATGCACACTTCCCGTGACCTAAGAGAGCATCTTCCGGGGCGCCAGACCACTTACATTCCTCATCGCCATCAAAGACCCCTGGCATGCCCACCAGGTCCAAGGGCATTCCAAGCTCTGCATCTGCCTCGATGTTCAGGGGTTGTTCTCTCTGAAGGCGGGTGGCAAAGCCAGGTGTGGTGTACTGTCCGCTTGCGAGACCAGTGTTCGGTATGTCGAGGAGCTTGGGGGGATTCGGTGGTGGTGGAAGCGCATTCGAGTATCTGATCCGGGCGATGAAGTCCTGGTGATAGCGCTCGCCGCTACGAGGCGCCTGGGACGACATGTTGGGAGCTGTTGAATGCAATTGACGGGGAGGATTCTCGGCGCTCTCGATGTACTGTCAAGCTGGATCAAGGAAAGTGCGAAGACTTTCGGCGGATTTCATACAATCCTGGTGTAAGGAAATGTGTTGGCGCAGAGCTTGAGGCAGGAAGTTGTAAAGTCCTTAGGTAGCGTCGTAAAGCTCAAGGTTGCGCTGGACCCGGCACCTTGGGTGATCAACTGCAGGTGGTCTGTGCGGGAGCCTCGGAAGGCGCTAGACCTTTCTGGAGTTACCAGAACTACAATAGGTACAGTGCCTCAATGACCACAATAGCAGATGGATTGAGTTGCTGTTCGATTACCTAGGTATGTACAGATAGAACTTTGTGATACTTTCGACTAAGCTTAGAGAATTAACAAAAAACACTCTTCTCCCACATCAACTCAGCTTCCTGTCCACAACAACAGGAGTCTCAGTCACTTGCTTCCTTTCTTCATGACTCAAGAGACATCGTCCAAACCAGTCTGGAGTTGATATGCTTCTGTCTACAACCACCGTGATATACTGAAACATATCACTTGCGTCCCAAGAGTCCAACCTCACTTTCTCTAAGAGCCTGTCCCCAGCTTGAGCAACACTGTACCCAGAGGACTCATGAACGCCACCTCATAACAAAGATGATTGATACCCCCCACGCATTGCGCCAATGTCACACCTCCAAGCTGGGAAACGCTTTTCCGACTCCCATGCAAGGTGCAAATGCATATTATAAGTGTCCATAGGTCGATCATCATAATCTCGTCTTCTGCAGAATTGAAAAGCACAACTCTTCCAGATCCTTATTGATTCGGAAGCCCATGCCCAAGCTCCTCATTCTCTGTCCATCGCTATGCAATCCATCGACCCTACTGGCTGCTCTTGGTGTATCGGGTCTTGCCGATAGAGAAGGGCACATAGCGGTACTTGATCATATGCTGGATTTGCTTGCGCACTGTTGGTGGCAGAGAATTAGCCCCACGAAACTCTTCAGCAGGTGTTCATGCATAGACTTACTTGTCAGGAAGAAGAGGATGAACCAGTACATAACCAGAACAGGCCAGAAGACTGGGACATTGAAGATTTCGAACCAGCTGCAGACAAAGGCCAGCGCAATGACAGTCGTTGCCGAGTGCCAGAACTTGAACTCGGGCAGACGGCGAATAAACGGCCGAAACTCCTCGTCCGACTTTGTAGGCAGCGAACCGACGGAACCATCCTCCATCTCAGTGTCCAGGGCCTCGTTGGAAGGGTCGAACTTGGGTTGCAGGAAGGCGAGGAAGAGGTTAAGTAGGTAAATGCCCAGGGCGTAGGCGACTGCTAGCTGTTAGTGATATGATCGAGGCACCAAGTGAAGCCTAAAGAAAGTCGGCGCATAGAGTCAGAGCCACGAACCAATGTACCAGCCTTGCGCAACAAGAATGCGCGCGAAGAACATGAGGAGAAGGACGCCGGAGCCGATCCATCGATAGGTCACGTAGGGCGTTGATTGATCTAAGAGAGCCTGATATTGTCTCTGGAGTTTTGAGGTCTGCGCCGTCACGGCGGCGAAGGCAGTCTGGTCGGGCTCGGGGGTGTCCATTGTCGGTGGTGACGCGGCTGTGGTTGTAGTTTGGAGGATGTTCGAGGTTTCGAAACAGGTACGCAAGGTGGCGTAGATAGGATCGTAGGTGTCCTGGGTGCTCGCCGGAAGTTGCTGGTGTACTTCACAGGATCGCGAGAAGAATGGGTCCTTGGTGGAGATGTTGCACGGATGGCTGGACGGTTGGTGTGTTGCCGGTAGATTGGGAAATGGCGATTTAGCAGTTGGGTCAGGCAAGGAAATCTGTCTCGAAGCCTGCAGCTTGAAGAACGGCGCGGCAACACCCCTGCTGGGAACGAGTCCAGAACCCCTGAACGGACAAAGATGCGAACCTGGTAATTGTGGCTGGGGCTTGTGGCTTGAACGCAGAGTGACGACAGTGTGTACTCACTCACTTCATACAAATCATACCTCGGCAAGCATCGGTTTACTTCAAGAGCTCGTCAACATTGAAGGAAAGGTTGATTAGATGAAGGCTTGCTCTCACTATTCTATGCTGCGAGTCACAATTTGATTGCTTTCGTTACTCACTTCGTACTCTGACGTCTAATTGTTGACTCCCAAGTCTTGCCACGAACAGCATCGCCGGACCGACTTGGCTTGCTTACGTGCACGCTTGCGGTTCTACAGCATCTCCAAGTGTCGAAGAAGCTGAAAACGGCTAGCTCTTGCTCTCACAGCTCAGACATCATCTCTCACTTCCATTCGCAATATGCAGTCACTCAGATGTATGAGGCCAATTGCCTCTAGACTGCAACCTTACACACTCCCTCGAGTCACTCGCAGCTTCTCCGCTTCGTCCAGAATGAACTATGAATTCATCCAGGTCTCCGAGCCCAAGCCGGGAGTCGGCCAAGGTGAGACCGCACCTCACTTCTGTTCGTATATGCATGCTAAGCATATTCAGTAACACTGAACCGCCCCAAGGCCCTCAACGCCCTCTGCACCCCCCTCATCAACGAACTCAACGAGGCTCTGCTTGCATTCAACGGATCCGAAGGTGTCAGAGCCATCATTCTGACAGGCTCGGAGAAGGCCTTTGCCGCGGGCGCTGACATCAAGGAGATGGCACCCCTCACTTTCTCGCAGGCCTATGTGAACTCGTTCATCGAGTCGTGGTCGAGTCTGGTTACCCAGATCAAGAAGCCCATCATCGCCGCCGTGTCCGGACATGCGCTGGGTGGTGGATGCGAGCTGGCCATGATGTGTGATATTATTTACTGCACCGACAAGGCCAACTTCGGACAGCCCGAGATCAAGCTTGGTACGGTGCCCGGCGCAGGAGGCAGTCAGCGCCTCACCAGGGCTATTGGCAAGTCCAGGGCAATGGAGCTGATCTTGACTGGGAAGTCGTTCTCGGGCCGCGAGGCCTACGAGTGGGGCCTTGCGGCGAGGACCTATGGAACTTACGACGAGCTCATAGCGGCTACTCTGAAGACGGCCGAGACGATTGCAGGATACTCAAAGGTCGCCGTTCAGGCCGGGAAGGAGGTCGTCAACAAGAGTCAAGACTTGGCTCTGAGAGATGGAGTTGAGTATGAGAGGCGGGTGTTCCACAGCTTGTTCGGAAGTCAAGATCAGAAGATCGGGATGAAGGCTTTTGCTGAGAAGGCCAAGGCGGAGTGGAAGCACGAGTAAACTGTTTTGGAATTATAGACGTACATGCTCGAAGGTCGGCGGAGTTCGCGTTATGCACATCAGAGACTTGGCACTGATTTGGCTGACTGATTGCTGCTCCTGAACCAAATTGTATGATCTAGGTACATGCTTGAGATTTGCGCAAACAGCGGTGATCCATAGGCGGTGGGAGCGTTGAACGCATCTCACATGGTATTGGTAACAATGTGTTGTGTAGTTACCCAGAAAGTGGGCCCTACTGACGACCATTGAGTACCGGACGAACGGTAATGGCGAAGAGATCGTCGAATATAAGCGCCGCCACCGCGGTCACCGCTGTGTATAATCGGACTTGTCAGATGCCGTACTGTACTGTACAACGCCACTGCCGCCATTTCACATCATCAGCCTTGCCTTTTTCTTGCCTTGTAATGTCCAGGTTTCGAATGTTCTTTTGACAAATTCACTGATACGGGCTCGGACTCTTGCAGATAGATTCATTGGTACGGTTGTTTCAAGAAGGAGGTTCGAGTTCGTCCGTCTTCCTCCAGCATTACCCTTGTTCGTCTTATCCCAGCATTTGCCCCTCCGCCTAGTACCCCTGCAGTACCCCGGTCTTTTCGATTCGACGAGCGAGAAGGAAGTTCGGAACAGGGCCGTCTTTCACTTTCTCTTTGCTGCCAGCAGTTCTGCTCGTTTATTTTTTGCCATCCTCCCTCTTGGGACGGAGAGACACTCACTTAGAACAAGAAACGACGAAGCTGCGCCAGCCATGGACCTCGAAAGAGAGCTGGCATGCTCGGTGAGTCTGCTCTGCGTCACCTCGAGAACACTATCCGCGCCTCACGAGACCATCATGAGCTAACCTACGACCACTTGTCTTCTAGATATGCACCGAGCTGCTCTACAACCCGCTTACTCTCCTCGATTGTCTTCATACCTTTTGCGGCGCCTGTCTGAAAGAATGGTTTGCGTGGCAAGCGAACGCTGCGCGCAACGCCCCTGACCCTCCTGCGCCAGGCGTCTCCGTCTTCACCTGCCCATCATGCCGAGCCGCGGTGCGCGACACAAGACACAACTCCACCGTAGCCTCCCTCCTCGATATGGTTCTTGTTGCCCAACCCGAAAAGTCGAAGCCGCAGCTAGAGAAGGATGAGATGGACGCGAAGTACAAGCCCGGAGACAAGGTCTTGCCGGAACTCAGATTCCCACGAAGGACGACCAGCCAGCTGCGGTCAGATGAGCGCGATCGACACCTGATTGAAGAAGTGCGGGAAATGAGTCTGCGAGAGGCAGTGCACGGAGGCTCTTCTGCTTCAAGGGCACGAAGGCGCCGAGATGACGACGAATCGAGGAACCGCGCTGCCCGGAGGAGAGCGCCCAGGGAGACGAGCGCTAGCCGTGACCACAGCGCCAATGAAGGCCCTCCCCGAGAGCACCGACACCGACGAAGAGGCACCGGAGGAGACGTGAGACGGCGAGCAGAACAGGCGGTCAGATTATCGACGGCGACCGCAGAGTCGCTATCTGACAACAGTCGGACCAGCAGCAGCGAGTCCCGACAGATGAGTGACGAGTCCTTGGAGAGGCAACGGCGTCAAATCGAGCACCAATCTTCGCTTAGGTCGCTGATTAGCTCGTCGGACGCGGCTGATATCGACATGGAACGGGAAGTGGAAGAGTTTGCCAGGCAGATCCAAGAGGAGGGGCTGCTTGACGGCCTTGATCTAGAAAATATCGACCTCACGAACAATGATGAACTAAGTCGCAGGATCACGGAGGCGTATCGGCGACGACAGCGAGAACGGGAAAGAGTGCGGCGCGAGGCGCGGGAGAGGAGCCGTGCGAGCTCACAGCATTCCTACAGCGGACTGGCTGAGACACGACCGCAACCGCAACATGGCCCATCATCCTCGAGAATGGTGGGCAGACCCACGCCAAATCATTCGCGAACACCTAGCACGACGAGTCAATCCGAAGAGCGCAGTAGACCACCAGTGGCTTCGAGTGCAAATCATTTGGACGTTCACGATGGACAAAGACGGCGCCGCCGGAATGGCAGCCAGAGCCGGGACAGGAGTACCACACTACCAATCGCGCCAACGCAACCGGAACCGCGTATCGGAGCTCGGTCGCAAACGGATCTAGAAGCCAGGTCAAATAGCATGACTGCCGCCTCCGACAGGCCCACGATGCCAGAACCACGGAGTGTTAGCACTAATGACGTTGTGAACAATAACTCGACCATGTTTGACTCACCCCCGACGATGGCACTGCCTTTCAGTGCACGGGCAAGTGGCCTCGGTATTTCCAATCCATCGGAAAGAGCGAGCACGCCTCCGGAAAATAAGTCAAAAACCAATCGTCCCAGGCCAAGGGATATAGTCGTTGGACCGCCGGAAAGTGAGGCGGGTCCATCAACACAGCCAGCACCGACTCTTGAGCCATCCCCGCTACTTACTGTGGCACCCAGAAAACCACGGTCACCGATGTTTGAAGAGCCCGTGATCGCATGCAATCGGTGTGGCAAGGAAGACATTCAGTACGAACTTCACTACAACTGTGGAGAGTGCCAGGGTGGTCGATGGAATATCTGTCTTAGCTGCTACAGGCTTGGCAAAGGCTGTCTGCACTGGCTTGGGTTTGGCTACGGAGGCTCTCAAAAATGGGAGACACGGCGCAGATTCGAGCCTCTGCTACCAGAGCCACACAAGCTCCTGGCAAGCCGGTTCCTCCGACCCAAAGCAATGATCGCTTCTTCCGTTGAGGACAGACAAGCTTGGTCCTCCGAAGACCCTTCTGAACGGCTACAAAGCGGGACGTTTTGCGCGCAGTGTTTTGCATGGTCGAATGAGTGCTACTGGCGCTGCGAATCCTGTAACGAGGGCGACTGGGGCTTTTGCAACGACTGTGTCAATCAAGGCCGGTCGTGCACCCATGCGCTCCTACCACTCGCCCATCAACCACCTGTCCAGCAAACCGCTTCGCCGCCACCCAGCCCGCGATCACCCTCTCATGCGACATCCGCCACCATGATGATTGGGCTGAACGCAAGTAGTATGGGCCTATTCAAAGTCATGACATTCATCACCACCTGCGATGTATGTCGCGGCCCCATCGCCCCGACCCAAAGCCGCTTCCACTGCTTCGAGTGCACCAGCTCCATCGTCCCCGACTCTAGCCCAGGCGACTACGATGTCTGCGAGGACTGCTACCACGGCCTCATCTCCGACGAGATCATCTCCCACGACAACGGCCCCGCCGGCTGGCGGCGCTGTCCGCAGGGCCACCGCATGGTCATCGTCGGCTTCCAGGAGGGAAAAGGGCCCGGCCAGAAGCGGCACGTGCTGCACGACCTCGTGGGCGGCCGCCGCCTCAGCATGGAGCCCTTCGCCAACGACCCGCGCACGCAGCGCTGGACCTGGTACGAGGGCGAGGTCAAGCGCGAGCGGATTGTCGCGCGCGATGTCGCCGACACGCCCAGGCAGACGGCCTTGTCGAGCGCCGAGTATCCGCCGGACGGCGGTCGCGGATGGCGCGTGCTGGCGAAGTGGGCGTGGTATCCTGCGGCTGGGGCGGAGGATGAGCTGCTGTTTCCTAAGGGCGCGGAGATTCGTGAGGTGGAGGACGCGAATGGGGAGTGGTATCATGGTGTTTATATGGGGAGCAAGGGCTTGTTTCCAGCGCCGTATGTGAGGGTGCAACAGGAGTGAGCGTGGTATGAGTATGAGGGATGATTGAATGATGGGAATTAATGAGCATGAGCATATATTTTCCGGGTTCGAATAGGAGTCTTGAGCATTGCATGAGCTGTTGGAGGCTTTATGCATTTCATGTCAGGAGAGGGGAGAGATACCTCAGAACTTCTCCAGGAAGAGTCCTAATGATCATTTCTTTGACAGCTCATGCCTTCGCTAGGCGAAGTCTACTTGTTTGCTTGTTATCCGTAGGTATCACTCCCCGCTACTGCCGTTTGATTGGGCCTTTCTTCCGTGTTGCGTCAACCACCATATCAATAAGACGAGGTGTGTCGTAGACATCAAGGAAGAAGTTTGTCGGCGTGACCTTGGAGACAATGTCAGCAGCAGAGGCATGGGTAACAAACGCGCGGACAAGCTCTTACCAGGTCTTTCGGTGAGTTGGATTGGTAAACCCCTCTCATTAACCCGTATTCTAAAGGCCAATGCTCTCTTCCTTCACACGGCCATCCTTGCATGACCCATCCCTAACACCAACCGCTGCGCCCAAATGCCCGCACACCCTCCAGTCTACTTAGCATCAGCGTACTCCTTCCTCGCCGCATCCGCTTTCTCCTCATCCACCTCGGCACTCGCCTCCCCCAGCACAATCTCATCCGTCAATTGCGTGCCCTGCCCCAACAGCGCCTTACACAAGCCCAACACCAGATCGCTCACCCGGTAGTTCGCCTTGGCCGAGATCTCAATGTACGGCAGCTTCTTGACGCGGGGCATCTCGATGTCCTTGCTGTCGACGGCGCGGTCCGCGATGCGGTCGACCTTGGTGCCGGCGACGATCACGGGCAGGGGCTCGCTGCCGCGGCGCGCGTTGTGCTTCTGGACCTCGGCGACCCACTCCTCGAGCGCGTCGTAGCTGGCGCGGGAGGTGATGTCGTAGAAGCAGAGCGCAGCGTCGGCTTGGCGGAAGAACTCTTGCGTGGGCAGGCCGCCTTTGGCGTGGAGGGTTGTGTCGTAGAATTGGAGGGTTACGGGCCCGGCGGAGGTGTGCAGGGAGAGGGGGAAGACTTCTGCTTTCACGCTTGCTGTGGGGGTTTGTTAGGGCGCTAGTTGGAAGGAGGGAGGGAAGGAAGGTCCGCAGGATTCCAGGAAAGGCGTACGTATCTTCTTTTTGGCGTTCTTTGCGTCGGTGAGCTGGGACGCGAAGGTGGATCTTCCTGAGCCAAAAGCTCCGGCGAGGACTGGTGTGAGAGTCAGCATCAGGTTCATGGTGAGATTTTGAACAACACTTCTTGTGTACATACCGATCTTGAACTCCTTGCCTGACATGATGAGTTGTGTTTGAGGTAGTTTGTATGGTTCTTGGGTTTGTTGTGCAGGAAGGATGGTGTTGTTGTCGGTATGTCGTTTTGCGATGACGGTGAGAGGTCTGGGTACGTACCTTGGTAGCCTCTGCTTACGTTAGCACGCTTGCTGGTGGCCAGTCGAGTCGTGCGAAGAGGAAACTTGACTATTTTGAACACGTGGGAAATCAAGAGGAGTAAGTGAAGAGAAGTTTCAAAGCATTTACAGGCTTGGAATTTTGTGCGCAAAAATGTCAATATTCTCTTGGAGTTGATAACTTGGAGAATATCACCCCACCATGGTCATCCTAGAAGCTGAGATACACAGGACAGTCAGTCGCACTGCAACTGTCGTCCAAAATCAATCTATGCCATTTCGATCCAGCGAGTCGAAAACTTGCAAATACAAAAGAAGAAAAGTCTGGCTCCTCCATTTTCTTTCTTGAGCAGCAATATCTTCCTGTAGGTACTGAGATTTGAAGGGGTTTTGGAAATTATCTCACATTTGAGATCTCTCGCTTGGCACCTCTCCACATTGAGGCCGTCGCTAGTGGTCTACGCCATCGAGATAGTTATCGATAAAGCTTAAATTCTAAGTGACGGCTACGGTCCACACAACTTCGTCCTCCCGCTACTTCTCATCTTCACCACACTTTCCTCATTACGCCAGCTTGAAATATCTGCTGGCTTCTGCGCAATTTGGATTGCACTGGCTACGTACCGGCTTCCTACGACCACCTCCCACCACATCATCGACGATTGCGGCGGTCTGGCCTGATCATTTTGCGACTTGTCTCCTGTGGTAGGACCTTGACAGTGTAACCACATCGTCACCAAAATGGCAAGCCCACAGCCTGCGCAGGCCCCTGGCCAGGCTACCAACTACACGCCCTCCGTTCGTGCTGCAGCCGAGAAGAAGATGGGCATGCTCCACTCCATGTCCTCGGCAGAACACGGCTGGTATGGCGAGGTGAGGAAGAGGTATGCATCTACCCTTTCATCTACTTTTTCGATCATGCCTTTCAATGTACTGACTGACACTCTGCAGGTTTACTGACTTCCAAGTCAACGAGAGGCGCAAGGATGGAGAGGTTCTCCATCTCACAGACTTCGTCGCGGGCGAGCAGCCTGCAGGTACGGTAAGTGTTGTGATGCTTGTCAGTGCAGCGACCAACAGCTGACGAGGTTCCAGAACATCTATATCCCCGGCCAGCACAATAAGGGAGGTCCTGCGCAAAATGCCCCCCCAGCACGTGAGGTCACAGATGAGGACAGGACAGTTCTCCGGGGCATATTAGGAGATGATACTACGAGCTCTGTCCTTGTACTCTACGACCAGATTGTCGCTTCTGGTATGGAGCGCTTAAATCCGAGGGAAAATTCTGTCAAATTCCCTGCCATGGAGCGAGACACCAGGGGCAAAGTTCACAGTGTGAGTTGTTTGTCGTCATCTCCGTACAATTTCTTGGCTTGCTGACCAGGAACCAGGAAATTCGTCGCATCTTTGACTCCAGAATCGACACTCAGACAGACAAAGAGGGCGTGATTATCGCTGTGCCAGCTGCCCCAAAGCAGCCCAGAAAATCTCGAGGCAGTCGGGCCAAACGCTCCAACCACCCCTCGTTCGAGGAGTTGGGCGGTGACTACCTGCATTTCACTCTGTACAAGGAGAATAAGGACACCATGGACGCTGTCAACCAGCTTTCACGAATCATCAAGGTCAAGGGTAACAGCCTCGGTTTTGCTGGCACCAAAGACCGTCGTGCGGCTACAATCCAGCGGATGAGCGCTCATCAGGTCAGACATCAGGTTCTGGACTACTTGAATACCCACATCCCGTCTTTTAAGATGGGAGACTACAAGTACAGCAAATACCCCATCCAGCTCGGCGATCACGGTGGCAACCACTTCAACATCACCGTTAAGAATGTCAATCTCACCCACGGAGAAGACTTGCCCCTCGAGCGCCGGATTGAGTCAATCAAGAAGAGCGTTGAGAAAGCTGTCACGGGGATGTCAAAAAATGGGTTTATCAATTACTACGGCCTGCAGCGCTTCGGCACGCATGCGGTTGGCACGCATGAGCTCGGCATGCTGATGCTGAAGGAGGACTACCAGGGAGCTGTCGACGGTCTATTGCATATTGACAAGGACCTTCTGGCAAAAGTGGACTCTGGCGAGGTCGAGGAAACGCCAATGAACCGGGACGAGATCAACCGCGCGCGGGCCATTGTTCAATTCAAGACGGGCAAGAAGCGTAGCGAAGCACTCAGTCTTATGCCGAGGCGTTGCCATGCCGAGGCAATTGTGATCGAGCACCTGACGAAGAACTCTCGCGACTTTGCTGGTGCGATATTGAGGATCAATCGTGGGATGCGGCTGCTCTACCTGCACGCGTATCAGTCCTACGTCTGGAATCATGTCGCATCCCACCGTTGGGCAAAGTATGGTTCCAAGGTCATCCCGGGAGACCTTGTCATCGTCACGTCTGAGAACACTGCCGCGGAGGATATCGACGACGACTCCGAATTCCAGAGAGCAAGGCCCCTCACAGAGGAGGAGGCTGCAAGCGGCCAGTACACTATCTACGACATTGTGCTGCCGGGCCCTGGGTATGATGTCGAGTACCCCAAGAACGACATCGCTGATTTCTACGTCGAGTTCATGAAGAGGCCTGAGAACGGGCCTGTCGACCCCCATAACATGCGCCGGCCCATCAAGGACTTCAGTCTCAGCGGCAGTTACCGTCCTCTGTTCGGCCGGTTCACGGGCGAGCCAAAGTGGCAGGTTCGCACCTACCTCGACGACAATGAGCAGATGGTGCCGACAGACCTGGATCTGATCATGATCCGGAAGGCCGAGGATGAAAAGAATAAAGCGGCTAGCGCATCTACTGGTGGGTCCGAGTCGAAAAACGACGGCAAACGCACGGCGGAAGATTCCTCGGAGCCAGCTTCCAAGCGAGTCAAGCTTGCAGAGGAGCCTGCCGATGTCACCACCTCAAACGATGTACCTACGAAGATGGCGGAGCGGACTCGCGAGTCCAGCGCTTCGAATGGGGCGGCTAGCGCTAAGAATGAGGTATCGCAGGACGCGCCCACCCAGCAGCAGCCGGAAGATCTCGCAATGGTCCGTTTCGGCACTGGAACGATCCCCTCTTTCGAGCAAGCCGACCTGTCCAAGCACAGCGAGGACGAAATCAAGATTGCGGTCGTGCTTGAGTTTGGTCTCTCGCCGAGTGCCTATGCTACGGTGGTGTTGCGGGAGCTGATGACTGAGACTGAAACAGGGAAGGAGGAAGATGCTCCGGTTCAGCCTGCTCCTGCTTCTACCTTATAGAGCTGAGTGACGACTCGCTCAGTTGCTCGGGTCTGTCTCGGCTGGCTGGCAGCTTGTTTTCATGTCATTGTGGCGGCAAGGGGTGGTAAAGCGAGTATCTGGAGCATTTACTGCCCCCTCGCACCGGTTATATAATAGATATACGGGATGGAACAGGAAAAGGTTATATGCAATCTCGAATGGCGTTGGTGGCCTCATGGTATGGATGGCATCGGATAAAGGGACTCGATACCCTCTGAGCATTTCTGGTCTGGAGAATGGGGATAGACTCTGCAATGTGACAAAAGCCTTATTTTGGTTCCGTGTCCGTCCTCTCGTTGGATGTGACCACCTGTGACTCTGTATCATCCGGTGAAGCAACCAGTCTCTCTGTACCATCACCTCCAGTAGTCATTCCCGCCCTTGGGCTAACTTCATCCTGTGTAACAGTTTCCTGGGAGCCGTTGCTGTCGCTGGGAATAGCACGACCATCCCCTTCGCCAACAGGGATATCTATCACAGCTGTCCTATGATTTGCTGTCGACATCGGGGGCGTGGCGTTTGCAGGCACATTTTTAGGACTTCCCAGGCCCTGATCTCCACCTGGAGGCAAGCCAGCTGCTCGTGCACCGTAGCTGGTAGAAAGGTCGCCCATGAGCTCGCCCCGTCCGGTGATAGGGATGGTTTCATCGTGCCCAACCCATTGTCCGGTGCCTAGTCCTTCGTACGCCGCTCGTTGCAGCTGGAGGATCTCATTGGCCGTCCATTCCAAGCGCATGTAGCTCCCACGCTTCTTGCGTTGGTGGAGACACGTATGGATTGCTTCCAGAGCGAACGAGACGGCGATGACGATAGTGCCGAGGATGTAGGTGAGGTAGAGCCCGAAGAGACTGAAGGAGGTAAAATCTGAGGTCAAAATCTTCTGGTTGAGTGGAGGCTGTCAGATAGTGCTAGAGGTCAGGAGGCACAGGAGGCACAGGAGGCATGCAGCAGGACCATTGCGAGACGCTGGCTACCTAGGTAGATCACGCACTTACCTGATTTTTGCACATCGACTCGTGCACGTAAGTACTGTTCGGTGCAATAGCGTACGGCTGAAGCGCTTCGTCCCCAACGCCAACAGCAACATTCACCACGGACGCTTGCATAGCTGCCAGCCAAGTGGCGAACCAGTGCTCCACGTCCAACTGCCACTGGTTATCTGGAAGCGGTCCCATGAAACCCTCGACCATATTTTGCCGCGAGGAGAGTGAGAAGGACGCAAGCTGGGTCACGATCCCCGCGATATCCGATGCCACAAGCGCCGTGATAGCGATGAACCACAGAAAGCGATCGCTCATCGGTTTATCACTGTCAGACGCACCAACGCTGCTCGCCAGATCTGCTTCCTCCGACAGGTTGAAAAGGGGGGCCGATTGGACCTGCACGTCGACGAAGCCCTTGAAAGGCCCGCAGTGGTCTTCGTCGGCGTTGCAAAACTGCCAGCGCTGCAGGCAGCCCAGGGGCGAGGCCGCCTCTTCTGGGTACCAGCCTGGGAACGTTTCATCGGAGAACCCAGAGGACCAGTTGGCACCGGGCACCATGCCACGATACCAGGGGTCGTTGTTCACGCTAGTGAACTCAACGCCGTCTCCGGTTAGAAAGGTGATGAGCAAGTCTGCGTCTTCGCGAAAGAGCCCAGGAATGGGCTCGAAGTCCGAAACCGCTGGCATTGGTGTGCCGTTGAAGGGACGCACAACGACTGGTCTAGTGCTCAGGTGTTAGTATTTTCTGGAAATGATCAACAGATGGATCGTGAGAGTTCAAGCCGTGTTGGTGTACTTACGCCAGCACGAAGCCTTGACCTCGTCGATGAAATGGATCATCGGACTCTCCGTCAGATTGGGAGACTGGGTACTGAGACGTGAGGCTTGGAACTTCATAGGTGAAGTTTTGTGAGCCTTTGGTCTTTGGACCATAGTAATATCTTGTGTAATTGCCAGTGGAAAGTGCAATAGTTTCCGAGTATCCCTCGGTCTCAAGAGGGGCACACTCCAAAATTGTTCGAAACAGAATCCGTTCCTCTTCGGGAGCATTGACACCGAGATGCTTGCTGGTGTCGATATATCCAGTATCCAAACGAATATTCGAGTTATTGCTCCGGCAGATGCCTTCGTCGAATGGACATGAGGCATTATAATCCACGGTACTTGACAGCCTTGGAAGGACGAAAGTCGTGCAGTCGAACGGATGAGCCGAGTTCGCCGCATAACACTGCTGAGCGTAGTTGTCGGCATTCAGTACCTGATTTGCAACATACAGCACCAAATTATGAGGGTCAGATCCCTGGTTAAGACTCATAGAATAAGCTATGCCACAATCGGAGCCGTCGAGAAGGACCTCGTTGCCGATACCTGTCGATATCTGCGACGAAAACCCTCCGGCCACCGTGAAAGCCGCCGCACAAAACACGGCCGTGGCGATGATGGGCACAGTGCGAAGCAGTAGGTCCTGGGCAGTGCCGCGCCATGCCCACGAGAGCTGGAGCAGACTCCACAGACCTGAAGTCGCCGAGTCCGAATTGCGAAGTATTGCCTGTCGTTGGTGGTGGAGTGCGTCGCGGGCTACTGGTGTGGAGAGACGGCCGTGGAGGAGGAAGCACAGGATGCGCCAGAATCGAACGGAAACAAGGCTGATGAAGAAGGCTGTGAAGGAGAGAAGATAGTTCCCGTCCGTACGGGAGATGGTGAGTGTTGCGCCCATGATACGTCCACGGGACCAATTTGTCCAGGTGCCCAGGTGGACTGCGTACTGGACGGAGGCTGCAGCGTTCTCCCAAGCCGTTGAGTTGGACATCTGGTTTTGTTGTAATTATAGATCTTGGTGTAAGTGTGTATGTATGTGTATGAACTTGTCTCTACCTAGGGAGCCGAGATTTGGGAGAAGCTACGTGCAGAGCTTTGGGGCAGATTCCATCGACAAAAAGGATAATGTTGGCGACCACATATCATCTATAGCCTTTTTCTGTGCGCGCCAGCCCACTATACATACTGTCAACCAGGCATCAACATCAACAACAACAACAACTAGCCCCAATTCGCCACGACCCGAAGGTTCAGGTTCGCGAACGCCTTCTATCCAAATATCAATTCCGCCTAAGACACCCTCGGAACCGCAGCACTCCATCACCTACTATGTAGTCAAAATAGCACCGTGGTATTGGGGGCTAAGTTATATTGCAGAGCAGTTGCTGTGCTAGCTGATAGGCACGAGAAATTTCTGTTTCAGGGCCTCCATGGACCCATCGCTGAATGTCATTCGCCTGTGATCAAGGCGTGGGATGAAAGCATTGGGGGCCGGAGTGCTGGATGACCACATGTCTGAGCATCAATCGGAAAGTCTGCCTGAGCATACGTGTGGAGGCTCATATCCAGAATTCTAGACTATGGAATGTGCAATGGTACGCTGGACTTGTGGCAGAACGACCAACGGTATCCTGTGGGAGCAGTTTGTCCTGAAAAGTGTGGTTCGATCCGCTTACCAGAACAAGTTGTAAGTGTCTCACTGCATACCGAAAGTCTCGAAAAGGGAGGTCGCACAACACTTTGCGTACTCTGCAAAGCTGAGAATGGTGGGGGCCGTCCCGGGTTATGGGCCACTGCAATGAATGCCTTACTATGCTTAGGGATAGAGTAAGCTAATTCTCGGCTGAGAGCTATAGAAGGCGCTCGTGTCGAATGTCGGAATGTCTGGTAGCAGTCTCACTTCGAAGGTCTGGGAAGAGGGCGGCGTAGGGCTGGGCCGATGGGCCCGTAACAAGTACTTCATCATACTGCTGGACATCGCAACATCCAACCAATCGCATGGGACGCTTGGAACCGCCCTCCAGTGCTGTGCTCATAGCCCAATCGAAGCTCAGACATTTGAGGGCCTTCCCGGCTCCCTTCCTGCATCAGCAAGAGACAGCTTCTCTCCTCCGACCCCGGGGTCGACTAACTGGTTTCCACCCAAGCCAGAGCGAGCTTGCCCTCTTGCTGAAGTCAAGTTGGACCCTCCGCAGTCAGCAACGAGCAGCTCAAAGCAAGCTTCTCGATCACACACTGAGCAAGTTCATTGATTAAGAAAATTTTCCATTTCGAGATCCAACCTGTAACGCCGCGGCTCCATGAGTGAGTGCCTTCTGGGAAAAGAAGATCCAGGAGAAATAGTAGCCAAAAGGGTTCTCCAAAAGTTCCTGCCATGCCGATGAAAATATAATGGTAAAGATGAGCTGCAGCCCTGCCCGAACCGCCTAGAAGAATGCTAAAAAATGGTAATGCGTGATGTGCGTTTGTGGTTGGACGCCTAGTGACCCCGCTATGCAAGCCCGCCGCTTCTCTTCACTTGCCTGTCTCCAAAGATGTCTCGCCCTCTTTGCTCGAGTGTCCTGCGGTCCATGCTGGCTGCCATGCAACGCGATCGACTGACCGTGATCCTCGAGATCCAGGGTTCCGGGTGGTCGTCTGCCTGTATCACGGTACAGTTGGACAATGTCCCCACAATCGCAGCGGAGGGACTGGCGCCCTAGTTCAATCCTGGGTGTGGCAGCGCTGAAGTTCGAGGTACATATCGAGGTTGAACCGCCTTTGCCCTCCGTGATTATTTGACGGATTTATCACTTCGACCCCTTCGTATCCCAGCCCCATACCTGGGCAAGATACTTGCCCATGTTGACCTTCTTGGACTTGAGCTCGATCATCCATGGGTGCTCGAGCATTTTCCAAGGGTAGCCACGGCGTTTTGGGTTCTTCTCAAGGCTATTCAGAAGTATTAGCGACCGCAAGTATACTCCAGATATACTCTCGTATAATAAAACTCACCAGCTCTCGATAAAGTATTTGAAGTTATCACTCCAGAAGATACCCGCATCCGGCTCATCCTTCAACTTCGGAATCGGCTGCTTCACGATATACGTCAACAGGTCGATCAATCCCGCCTTCGGCTGCGACTCCGAGCCGTCCGCGGGGAAGGGGAAACGATGCTGTGCGACCTCGAGCAGCGTGACGCCGGTGGACCACACATCGGACGTGATGGTGTATGTCTGGCCGGTGATGCGCTCGGGCGCCATGTAGTAGCTCGTGCCGATGAAGGTGTTAGCCTCGCCCTTGGTACCAAAGTCGCCCGACACGCCAAAGTCGCACAGCTTAACCTCGCCGTTGCGGCAGAGCAAGATGTTGGACGGCTTGATGTCGCGGTGCAGGATGCGCCGCTCCTCGAGGTACGTCAGCCCCTGCAGCACGCCCTCGGCGACCTTGCCAAGCACCTTTTCGCCCGTGCGGCCGCCCAGGCGCTTGACTTCGCGGTAGATGCTGTCGAGGGAGCCGCCTTCACAGAACTCCATGGCGATGGAGATGGTGGCCGTGGCTGGGTCGAGGAAACCGCCGTAGTATCTGCAGATGTGATCCGAGGCGCAGCCTTTGTTGAAGTTGATCTCTCGCAGGATCTGCTTCTTGATATCTGGATCTGGATTTGTCGTTATGACCTGTCAAGTTGAGGTCAGTAAAAACATGGAATGAAAAACAGAGAGTAATGGCTAGAATCACCTTCAAAGCAAATACCGTTTTGCCCCCCTTGAGCTTGCACCTTGTGACCGCACCACCAGCGCCCTCACCGAGACTGCCCAGCTCTTCGATCCGGTTCTCGACACTTGCAATCCGCCAGCCATCGTCATCAAGCTCATCAGCGTCTAACTTCCGCACCTTTTCTAAAGTCATGGCGTCCATCGCACCCTCCAGCCCATGTACACTGTCCTGTCGTGACATATCCACGCCACCCTCACTCGCATTCGAAAACATCGACCCGGTCGAGCTCTGCGGATCCGGTGTGCCGTGCGGTTTCGCGCCGCCCAGCCCATACTGCGACACAAACGACAAGTTCGAGTACTGCGACCCGGCTGAGGTGGGGTTACTCCCGCGGCCGCCGAAGCTATCCGTCCGACTGTGGGCCTCGTTGCTGCTGCTGCTAGCGCTCTGTCCCGGCTGTGCGTTGGCCCCCAGCTCCTGCGGGGCGCCGAGGGAGCCCATGGGGGTGCCAAGGGTCAGCTTGGGCAGGGTGGGTCGGGAGGAGGGCGCCGCCAGCTGGGGAGGCTGTTGCTGGGGGGCGGTGCCGCCGACGGCTTTCGCGTTGGGCGAGGGTGGGATGGCGAGGCCGAGTCGGGGGGTGCGGGCGCCGCCGCCTCGTGCGCCGGGAATGGCGGGCCGGAGGAGGGGCGCCGGGGCGTTCATCATGGGTACGGGATTTGAGGACTGCATTGGTGCGGGTATGTCTTGGGGATTCATTTGCTGTAGTTTTGCAGAGACGTCAGCCACGAATTGTCGACCGTGTGAGTGATGCTTTGCTGAGAGCGGGTCGGCTGCTGGACTGAAGGGGCAGCAACTTGGTTGTGAAGAAAGACAAAGCCAGCTCACGAGTGCGTGTCGGTCGCCAATGTTGGACTGCTAGTACAACATACGGCAAGAAGTAGCTCAAGAGAGAATCAGACAAGGAGAAAGCGCTCGCTAGGCTAGCAAACTTGCTCTTTGATATTCGAGTATGACGTCTGGGTTTTCAGGGGCAGTGTGCCTATATGCTGACCATTTAAGTTGAGCGAAAAAAAAAGGGGGGGGAGGAATTAAAGCTAATGGCGTTATAGATCGAAGCTTCTTTGACTGGAAAGTTCGGATGGCGGAGGAGTGACGAAGCGGCCGCCAGGAGGGATAGATAGGTGTAGTGTTTCCGGTAGAACGACAGGCACGCTGTAGGGAGACAGGAGACAGGAAACACGCGTCCGAGGAGGAGTGTTTGTTGGTGAGGTGGTGGACGTGGAAGGCGGGTGAGAGAGGTTGGACCAGGACCTCGTAAAAGTTGTTGGCGCGAGGATTGATGACAGTAGGTACTGATTGCTGTGCAATAACGTGGTCGAGAAAGCGGCGGTACGGTAGAATGCAACGCCGTGCGCCAACAAGGACGGCAAGACAGGGAAGATAGGCGTCTGTCTGGCGTCGTACCACACAAAGGCTGCAGCAAGGAGGCCCAGCGTTCCCTGCGTTCCTTGTCTTCTTGTTGTAGCCGATCGACAAGTGGCTTGGCTTTGCCCTGACACTCTGACACTGACCGCGAACTGCGCGAGCAATGCGAAAAACAGATGGGGAAAGCGGGCTGGGTGCAGGCTGTGCTGTCAACTTGCTGTGCCGGGGGTTACGACTGGCTCATCCAGGGTTTTGGTGATTGATGCGCTGGAACTGTATTCCGTAACTGCCGTTCTTTATTGTCCAGAGCTGTTTTCACCTGCGAAGCTGAACTAAAACTTGGGACAACGCAGTATGTGACGAAAATATGATAAAAAAAAAAAAGACGTACGACACTGAAAAGAAATTGGGTTGTGATATGCGGTTTGAAAACACCCCTGATTTGAGTCAAGAGGCCACAAAGAGTCAGAAAGGGTTCTCCGCGCGCTCGGGTAGCGACAGTGACAAGAGACAGAGACAGGAACAGAGACCTGATAGGTAGTTCTGCTTGAAGGTCAACGATTCTTGATTGAAGCCCTCAAGACACTCGACTCACCGAGGAGACAAGAGAATGAGGGGCTCCGGCCCAGGCTAACAGAAGGTCCCTCAACCAACGGTGGGTGGGGGGAAATTGGTGGTGCTAACAAGACCGTTGAGTCCGGGTAGGTGCAACTGCCCAGCCCTACAATCACTACCTTAGGTAGGTACCTAGGTAGGTACCTAGGTAGTCTGAGGTGCTATCAGTTCTGTTAGCTGCCGAAGGTCTGTGCTCTTTCCCCTTGGCTTGGGAGCGCCCGGCCCGGTCCACCTTCTGAACATCAGTTGGGTCCGAGCCAAAGCTTTGCAGGGATCCGACACTACCTAGGTAGGTAGATACCTAGGTACCTCTGGGTTGGCAGCGGGGAAACGATGCACGCTGAATGGCTCTGGAAGGTGTCTCGCAATGGCTCAGCGGCTGCTGATACGCAAGCTCAGTCTTTTTGTATCCAGTTGGTTCGGACCTGCAGTGTGGATGAGAGATGATACCTCTACAGCGTTCTCCCGCAGGCTGCAAATCATTGGAGGGCTGTTTCCCAAGGGTGTGATGACGCTTACCACTGCTCTTTGTGTGACACGGCCCACAGTTCCTTGATCTGAGACATGGCATGTCCTGTACGGAGTACGGTGCCCTTCGAATTGCGCTGGGCTTGAGCTTACATCTTGCATGTGTAGGTAGGTATTCTGTAGCACAGCATCGCGTCTTGGTGGTAACCCATACGGACGGGCCGATGCACTTGTTGCTGACCACCTGACATTGCAGCTACTTTTCCCGCTGCGGAGGGTTGTTTGCACTGCACTGTGCATCTTGCCGTCGAGGCTTGCGAGGGTTTCAATGCTTGGGGCCAGCTGCCACTCCCCACATTCTTTTCCCCACATAATTTAGTATCGCTGCGGTGAAGGCAGGTAGTTGCGAGCCTTGCGCGTCTTATCTATGAAGTAGTGCAAATCCCAAGGCAACAAATTTCCGTCCAATCGGCAGGGTGCGCTTCAGAGCAGGTAACTGGAAGACGGCATCACGATGATAGACCGTTCGGTCCGTGTGCAGAAGCCTCATATCCTGACAGCACGAATGCCTCTCCTTGTTCCGGATTATCCTGCGTGTTGTGGACTGTACCTAGTCAATCCGTGCCTACCTGTCCCGCTGCTATGTGAAAATGTGATTACCCCTGGGGACTGCTGACGTAAACGTTTTCTCCCCAGTGACCTCTATGCCGCCGGTACTAGGTCACATTATTACTCCGCACTCTTTATTACTACGCACTCTCGCCATACTAATTTAGGTAGTAGCTTTAGTAAAGAAATACCCGAATTCATTTTTAAATATAATAACCACCTATATTTCAACATTTTTTTTTCAAATATATTTTCTTTTATAACTACTATATTAAAAAATATTCTATATTGTAAACCTCAATAAGCTAGATAACTTTATATTATTAGAATTTAAATATTAGCTTTATAGAAAAAGAGATATATAAAATAACGGTTAAAAAGTTAAAACATTTAAGTTAAATTAATAAAATTTAGATATACTAAATAAGCATCGATAGGTAAATATATAATTTTCCATTTCCCCTACTAACTTTAAGCTAATATAAAAATTAAAGATATCGTTTTAATTATTGTAGAAATATACTTATAAGCTTCATTAATATATTATCGAATTTGTAGCTATATCAGATTAATAAAAGTAACTATTTTGACGAATTTATATATGGAAATATACATCGAAGTGCGTAGTAATAAAGAGTGCGCAATAATAATGTGACCTAGTACCGGCGGCATAGAGGTCACTGGGGAGAAAACGTTTACGTCAGTAGTCCCCAGGGGTAGTCCTTGAGAGTGTGATGGCAGATCTGCAATTGCACCGGTGCCCCTTTCCTGAGGGTGTTGAAATGTAGAAATGCTGTCAATGCCGACAATTGTATCTCCGTACCCCGTCCTGCATTTCCCATTTGCACTCACATGCAATTCGGATCTGCTCTGAACTCTGGAAGTGGAGCCCTCCTGGAAATGCAACTTCGTGTTGCAATGTAGTAAGTGGCGCAGTTCGTTGATTTAAGGTTTGCTTCTTCGAAAATGAGATCCAAGCTTCAAATTAAGCGCGCGTCTACTCCGTGCTGAAGAGAATGGATCCAGGATCCCAGCAGGTAGCGCTTATTGGCTCGCACCCCTGCCAAAACTTCACCCCTGTCAAAGATTTTCGATATTCTCTCTGCCACCAGTTTTTGCGCCATCCCCAACAGACACCACGCGCATGAAATACAGTATCAAAGCCTTGCATTTCTTTGTGACAAAGCTAGCTTTCCTTGTATACAGGTTACTTTTTGATGATTAAGGGGCTTCTGAGTGTAACGTCATCCACAGTTCCCTTCCAGCCCAGACTGGAAATTGCTGGCCAGATGCCTGCACGTACGAAGAAGGTGCCGGAGGCCGTCGCGGACCCAGATCACTCGTCATCGGAATCCGCAGCCGAAGCTGTTGCCAGTGAGGAGGGCGGTATTGAAAATGAGGGCGAAATTGGGAGCAGCAGCGGGAGTGATGGTAAAAGCGAAGAGGACAGCGACTCAGACTCCCTCGACAGTAACGCACCACGGAAGAGGCGCAGAATCTCGCCAGAGCCCGTGGACGACGACGACGACGACGACGATGACGATGGCGACGACGGAGAGGATGCTCACAAGGCGCCTGTCTCCTTCATTAGTGCTCCCTCACGAATCAAGAAGAACACGGCCCCGGATGCCCAAGCAAAGCCTCAAAACCCCAGTAAGGAGGATGTTGCCCCTGCAGCAGATGAGTTGAACGGCGGAATATCTGCTCCAGTTGACCCAAACACAACCTTTGAATCTTTGGGTGTGAAGCCTTGGCTGGTACAGTCGCTCTCGAACATGGCCATCAAGAGACCCACTGGAATTCAGAAAGGCTGCATACCGGAGATTCTCAAAGGCAGAGACTGTATTGGTGGCAGTAGGACCGGTTCTGGAAAGACCGTCGCCTTCGCTGTGCCCATTCTTCAACGATGGGCCGAGGACCCTTCCGCCATCTATGCTGTCGTTTTGACACCCACACGGTATGTCAAAGGCCATCAGCTCTTATATAAGACGGCATTGTGCTAACTTCCTCTACCAAGTGAACTGGCTCTCCAAATGTACGAGCAATTCAAAGCTATCTCCGCCCCACACGCCCTCAAAGCCGTCCTCGTCATCGGCGGCGCCGACATGCGCGCCCAAGCCATCGCCCTCGCCCAGCGCCCGCACCTCGTCATCGCCACCCCGGGCCGCCTCGCCGACCACATCCGCCAGTCGGGCGACGACACGGTCTGCGGGCTCCGCAGCGTCAAGTTCGTCGTCTTCGACGAAGCCGACCGCCTCCTCGCCGGCGGGCCCGGCAGCATGCTGCCGGACCTCGCCGAGTGCCTCGACGTGCTGCCCCTCGCGGCGCAGCGCCAGACGCTGCTCTTCACCGCGACGCTGACCGACGAGGTCCGCCTGGCCAAGGACAAGCCGCGCGAGCCCGGCCAGCCGCCCGTGTTCGTGTGCGAGGTCGACACGCAGGTCATGGCCATCCCGCCGCGGCTGCGCCAGCGCTACGTGCAGCTGCCGGTCACGCACCGCGAGCACTACCTGCACGTGTTCCTGCTCACCGAGGGCAACAAGGACAAGACCGCCATCGTGTTCTGCAACCGCACGGCGACGGCCACCTACCTGCACCACCTGCTCGCGCTGCTCGACCACCGCGTCACGGCGCTGCACTCCAAGCTGCCGCAGGCGCAGCGCACCGACAACCTGTCGCGGTTCCGCGCGGGCGCGGGCGCGGGCGCGCGCATCCTCGTCGCGACGGACGTCGCCGCGCGCGGACTGGACATCCCCGAGGTCGCGCTGGTCGTCAACTACGACCTGCCGCGGGACCCGGACGTGTACATCCACCGTGTGGGGCGCACGGCGCGTGCGGGGCGCGCCGGTGACGCGGTCTCGTTTGTGGGGCAGCGCGATGTCGAGCTTGTGCAGGCGATCGAGGCGCGCGTGGGCCGGGAGATGGAGGCGTGGGAGGAGGAGGGCGTGAACTTGGAGACGAGGGTTATCAGGGATGCCCTGAAGGTTGTCGGAGAGAAGAGCCGGGAGGCCTTGTTGGATATTGAGGAGGGGCGGGAGGTGGGTAGCAAGAGGAAGAGGGGAGGTGGGAAGGTTAGACTAAGAGCGGCCTGAGGGCAGCTGTACTGGGTCTGGTCATGGATTCTGGAAGCGTTCAACGTCTCCTTCTCTAAACGCTCCTCCCGTTGGTGGCATCACAATCAGGATGTCATCCGGTAGCATTACACAGTTGTGTATTCAATGGGTGGGTTCCTGTGGGTAGACAAGTCTCTTGCTTCAACACAGACCTAGCTAACCATCCGTGACGGTAGATGCGTCAAAATTCGTCGTAATATTCTAATGTTCTTGGCGCAAGCCTTGGTCACTGGAAACTTCACTTCTTCTGGAACACCCATCACCGGACAACTTCCGCTTCTCGCGACACATTCTCATGCTGCATGCAAATGGCTACACAAGCTGCGGGCTCTCGTCCTCCGGGCCAGAAGCACCTAAGCTGTGGGCGACATGTCCCCGAAAAACCTCCGTAAACAGCAATTCGTTGTCTGCGCATGCTATCCACTAAGTGCCAGGATGCTATGTACAGTATTCATCCTACTTCTTGGTCACTCTCCAGCGCGGAGCGCCTGGTCCACAAGAGGTTCCTCTCAGACCAAAGGGTGCTTCTTCCAGCCTGACATCTCATTTGTTAGGACTCTGTAGCACTCGTGGTCCCAGTCGGGAACACCTCCAGTGCGTATATGGCGTGTACGTACTTTCGGCCCTGAAGAAGTACCGTACGTACCAGAGAGACGGGGTCCTTGTAGGGCTGAGATCGAACCCAACCAGGGATCTAACCAGGACATGAACTATTGTACGTTGCATGCAGATATGTATGCACCAAGTAATCTTCGATGCCCGTCTCGGCGTCAGCCCTCCCTCACGCCCTAGGTTTGGATTCGTCCCATCTCAGGGAGACCAAGAATGATGATCCACGTCCCGGACACTGACAGGATATATTTGGCTGATCAGGCGCTCGGTTGGTGGGCCGCCTCTGTTTACTGCAGGCCAGGACCGCCCGTTTCATGCGCGATTGACACGCCTTGCGTAGCCAGTTCAGTGCGTGGGCGACGGGATGGGTTTCGAGACAGGGGGGAGATGAGGCTCTGTTGTGGGGAATCGGGAGATTTATTGACGACGAACGTCTATTTGTGTGAGTTCGCATTAAACATGAAGGCATGGCTCGGCCTCATCTGCTTGATACTATGGTACCTTTTTTGTTTGCTCTTGTCCCTGGTAAAGGACCTTTTTGGATCGTGCGACAGCTGCAGTGGAGGGCAATGAATTCTGAACTCATCAGCGCTGGGAACGTCCCGAGAAACTCGAGATGAAAGGGAGACGGCCAAGCAGCACTGTACGCACGTAGTTAGGTAGACAATTTATTAAGGATCTGTACTCCTTAGCCTACTCAATATCGAACGGATGAGGCAGAAAGCAAAACTGTGTCCCTTCTGACGACTTTGAAGCTCTACTTACGGCTAAGACGCCCAGGCGGTTCCAGGATTGTGTCTCGAGGTCGAAGAAGAGACAGCAAAAGTGCGATCTCCCTCCTTCGTCCCGGCGAGTCGGTACACAGTAGAATGCAGATCTGGACCCTCGGATCGGCACCAGGGTTCCTTTCATCATGTGATGTCGTCGAAATTCTATTCTTTTGTTAGAGTTTGTCGACGACACACGTCGTGTTGCGTGGCGACTAAGTAAAGATGGCCGGAAACGAAAACGATGGCTGACGCAGCCCGCCCAGCAAGACCTACCCCAAACAAGCAAGTCAATGCCCTCATTTCCGCGCATCAGCAACTTGGCTTGCTGGGCCCAATTCTTCGGGATCTGGCCGGACGTAAACACGGGGTGACTCAAACCTGGGGCAGTCAGCAGACTCGTCAATAAGACGGCTCAACACATCCAGGGCACACACGCACAGACACAGCACTATCGAAAAACTCCTCGGCCAAACATAGCGACTCGTGCCTTTTGCAGGATGCACCTGATCTACGACGCCGGGCGTGTCTCCGCAAGCTCCCGGCCTGCGATGTCTTGTGTACCGTACCAAGGGTCCAGTGGGCCTTGATTTTCCCGCCTTTTCCGTTGCAAACAAAATTCCTGAACTTTATTCCGGAGCTGCCTACTCTAGGGCAGCACAGCAACGAAATGAGGCAGATGAAAAGGCGGAAGGCCGAAGCTCGAAAGCTGGTGCACACACGCCGCGGGCTTGAAACACAGCAGGGCCGGCCGCTCACTCAGCCCAGCCCAGCCCTAGTAGAGCGAGCACACTTTTCCGCGTCGCACACAGCTACAGTACCTAGCTAGTTAATTTACCCCGGACATAACAGGCACCAAATGAATTGGAAATGCACTCTGTGGGCTTGCTTGGCCGTGAGTCTGTGGTGTGGTGGTCCTTCTGGACTGGGGGCAGACGGAACGCACCCGACTAGATGACCGCCGCGAGTGATGAGTGTCACGTTGCTTTTCGGCTGCGTCCTAGCCACATCACGTACAGCTTGGCAGGTAGGGGCACGGCGTAGAGTAATGTGCGGTTGGACTGTTGTGGGCTCCGGGTAAGGGAGAGCAGTAAGCACTTGCGTGCTGCGCATTCGTGATTTTTGAAGGAGGTGTGATGAAGGCGTGCTCGTACCTGAGCAAAAGGCCCTCATCAGCCCTACGAGTGGGGCCGCCACAATGTGGAGGGGACAGGGCGGGCGGAGACGGTTGGTGAGATTCGTGCGAAAGCTCGGGGCTCGTGGTGCTCATTGCTCGATTCTGCGGTCAGCAAAGCAGCAACAGCAGCAACAGCAATAGCACAAGTTGTACACCAAGCCATGCCGTGTTCGGATGTACGATTTTCTCGATTCGCAAAGGGACCCTTTACGTCGTCGACGGACCTCTCGATCTCGCGATGGTCAGGAACTCCTTCTCTCCGCTCGCGGGGTACGGCAGTGTACGGCTTCCCGACGACGTGCTCGGACGACAAACGGCTGAGCTGCTTTCCGCGTGGACTAAGACGTCAAAGGCAACAAAGCTTGAGGATTGGCGCGTCGCCGAGGCTGACTTGCCGAGGCGGCCGGCCGGTTCAGTTAGCCTCCTTCCCATGGGAAATGATACTTTGTACTTTGTACCAGGGATTCGGAATTCCATTGCCAGCCGAAGCCGACGGAGACGACGGCTGACCCAGCGTTCTGATAACCTTGCAGCGGGTGCCTGGGCGGGCGTGGGGGATGTCGCACATGTGCGAGAGGCCGGCAGGCTGAAAAGGATCGATTGCTACTCTGTAAAGTACGGGCAAAGACGGAGCAGGTGCTGCGAGTGAACCTCCCCGGCCACTGTTGCATTCTCGTAGCCTCGTGCCCGATGCCAGAAGAGGCTGCCGGCCTGGACAAGCGCAGAACTGCACGAGATCGCCTTTCCTCGCCCTGTCTCGGAAGCAAACAGAACATGGTTCTTTGTTGACGAGCAGTCAAGCAGTATGCTCCTGTACAGGCTGCACATCATGCTTCTTTCGATGTCACATGCATGACTTTGGAAACTAGCAAGCAGTGCAATCTAATTGATCGCGTACTTCGCGTCGAGGGAAATTGTCCATGGTGACACCCGCGTGCCACAAGCGAATTCGGAACCCATCCGGGCGCTGCGGGCCGGGGCATTTGGGCCGGGAAGTGCTTGGAAAAAACTGAGATGAGGAAACCTTGGAAAGCAAGGAAATAATGGCATTTTGTTGAGACAGGAGATACTTGAATTGCAACTTGGCTGCTTGCTCGCTGCCTATCACCGCCTTCTTGATGCGCCCTGCAAATGCGAGGCCACGTCTGCTGTGTACTTAGTACAATGAGGTTGCCTTGGAACTGGATACATAGCTGGGCTTAGCTGGTGTTCTGGACTTTTTGTAGTGGCATGTCACCGTCAAAATTGAGTTTTCCAGCGACCACCGGCAGTGGAGCCCTCCACACCGCGAACATGCAGCAAGCTGGAGTAAGCATTGACCGCTCGCGTCAACGGTGGGGTTGTGCCAGATCTTTCAGATTTGCTGCGAGCGAGCGGGGTCGCAGAAAGGAAAAGAAAGCCGACGGAGGAGAAAAAGCCTTTGTACAGGCTTTTTTTTTTTTACCCCTCCGAGATCAAGAAAATCTCTGATTGCATTTTGATTTATTATTTTTTACGACAAGCTTGGCGGGGGGGGGGGGGCGGGGTTGTGTCGGGCATCTACACAGTAGCTCAAAGAGCTGTGGTGCCGGTGTCATGCGTGGGATGGGAAATCAAAAGAATCGGTTGGAAGCCGATCAACAATAATATTTGGCATCCACGCATCATGCGTTCGTGCGTGTTTCGAGACTGCGGTCCTGTCATGGACTTGTCGGTGAAAAGGCGGAATTTGGGAGACGGTATGCAGGGTCTCCTGGGCACTCAGGCATGACAAGTTGGATGACTGCAAGAGGAACAACAAAGCAACATAGGGAGTACTGTACAAATAGGCCATCGAAGAGTCATCAACGTTGCTGTATTGGAACAAGAAATGCGGATATAACGTATCACTTGCGACCTCATGCATGGATGCTGATCACAATGCCGACTTCTCAGGGCGTTCAAAGTTTATTACGGAACTACCTAATGGGTGTGATGATCAAAGTCCCGATTTCGAATCAGCATGGGCATTGGTAATACATATGTACAGTACACAGCTGGGCGAAATCGGGGATTGGAAATAG
Organism: Ophiognomonia clavigignenti-juglandacearum; assembly: GCA_003671545.1. Taxonomy (NCBI): domain Eukaryota; kingdom Fungi; phylum Ascomycota; class Sordariomycetes; order Diaporthales; family Gnomoniaceae; genus Ophiognomonia; species Ophiognomonia clavigignenti-juglandacearum. The sequence goes on along the minus strand of PYFS01004289.1, from coordinate 111,733 downwards.
CCTCATCCTATATTGTGAGCTGCAAGGTCCTCATGGAAAAGAGATTTTCTGCCGCAGTGCATCTAGGTAGTAAGGATGGCTGTGCATCGCCAGTGAGCACTTCGACGAGACTGCTCTCACATGTGTGCCTAGGTAACAACGAGGCAGTTATTGTAACCTAGGGATAGTGATACCTGATGAGATGTCGTCGTCGTCGTCGTCGACTCATCATGAGCCCTAAACGCGTATGCCTGGTTACGAATTTAACTCCGACTAGCTAAGATCGTGGCTTGTGTCGACGGATGCGAAAGCGACGGCCAGCGTATGGACAGATCTCGGCGTGCATGCGGATCCAATACAGTATGAATCATCGGCCTAAAGTTGCGCCAGGGAGGCAGATCGTTTTGATTAGAGCACATCTATTCCGTACGCAGTGCTAGTCTTAGATCGTAGTGGATGCTTATGGAATTGGAATTGGATTGGTAAGGAGCCGAGCTCAGCTAAGCACTCGAACGGAGTTCGTCACATATTATTGATACTGATGAGGCCCCTAGCAATACAACCAACAAAGCCCCGTGCCGGAGTTACACACAGCGGCACGGGCGCACCGCAAAAACCGTATTTCGTATCATCGTATCATCTGCGAGTTGTCAGACTCATACCGTCTTACCGCCTTGATGTAGCTGTTGTAATTTGTGCATGCCAGAGTCCAAGCCTCAGCCAGGATCCTGGGCACTGCAGCAGTTGGCGAATGTTTCGGTCAGGTACGTACTGCCCGTACTGCGTAGTTCAGGAGGTATTATGACAACGACACACTCATATTGCATGTTGTCACTCTGGAGGCTGGAGTCTTAAGAGCATGGTATGATGAGCTGGCCGTCGGATGTAGTGGATGCGGGGGATTCACCACCGCCCAAAATTGTCGTCCAGACCTCCGGCTTTCATCTGGTTCGCGACGCAGGCGGTATGGCAAGGAGATAAACTTGTGACAACGTACCTGTTTCACACAAATCGAGTGGACGAGGTACTTTGATACTCGAGTTGCTATGGGTTTAAGACCGACCGGCCGGGGCCAACGCAAAACCCCGAATGTCTGTCAGGTTCTCGCTTCGCTCGGTTTGTCAGGCGATCCGGTGCTCTGACGCCCTGTGCCCTGCCCTGAAGCATCCCTGCACAAACCACCTAAAGGAACCTGTAAAAGGGTACGTACCTCATGCCAAGTACTCGACAGGGGCGAGCGAGGCCGAGAGTTGGGCCTCGTGGACCCTTTCCCAACACCGCTGGTTCCGACCCGACACATGGACCCACGGCTCCGAACTGCACATGCTTGCAGAAAGACGGTCAGCTTGCCAGCCTTCTCGCATTCTTTTCAGATCATAAAAGAATCGTCTCCTCCCCGATCAGGCACTCCCGAGATTACCTATTCTTTTGCCTCTCTCTCTTGGACTACATCAATCCAACATAAACAAGGAAACAAATTCCTTGATTTGCTACACAACGGATAACCCCGAAGAAGAAAGTTGAGCCCCACATAACGCAACATCGTCATCGTCTACAACGACACCACCGCGAGAAAATATCATCTCCTACCAACGAAGACCCCTGTCCCTCGCCTGCTGCCGCTGCCGCTCATCGGACCCGCCAAACAGCAACACTCTAAAAAAATTGCCTGCCTTAAATTCCTGAGTCACCGACAAAGGATATTTCACCATCGGCACAAAGAGGATACAAATAGAATAAATTCCCCTGTTCCATCTTGAATTGACAATGTTCAACTCATCTACAACACCTGCGAATTCTTCGCCCCTGGCTGTTTCATCGCCCGTTCCCACCACCATCATCAAGGCACAGAAAATGTCCATCACACAAACATACTTCCTCGCCCACAAGGCAAGGGCAAAGCTGTCCCACGAGGCTGCCATGCCCGACCACAACCTCCGCCTGCTCGTCGGCCACGCCAACCTACTCGACAGCCTGATGCTCGAGCTTGCCGATGCCGAGAGGGAACAGGAGTCGTGGTTCAACCAATCCGTTCGCAACGCCTCCCAGCACGAGACCAGCCCCGTCGACAACAAGCACATGCAGTGGGCCGACACCATTGCAGAGGAGGAAGACGACTACGATTCGGACTCGGACGACGACAGCGATATGTCCTCTGACGACGACATTGAGATGAACGATGTGCAGATGGTCTCGCTCAGGCGGGTGCCCTCCAACACATTCCACAACAACAAGGCACCGGCCAGCCCCAAGCTGGAGGTGGTCGAGGTGGACATGGACGACTTTCAGGAGGACGACTACGACGAGGACTACCCACAGCTGATGCTGACCCGCACACACTCGCACCAGTCAACAACATCATCACCGCCCGAGCTCGAGCTTGACTTGGATGAGTCTTCGGAGGATGAGAGCATGCCACCGTCTCCACCATCCACAATGCTACCAACATTCGAGCACCAGCAACAGTCGCAGAAGGGTTCAGAATCACCAATGGCCAGCTCAGCAGACTTCTTCGACGACTCCATACACTACATGCCCACAACAACAGCAGCGCATAACCCCGCAAGGCTGGCGACCGCAGTATCGGTTTACTGAACATGGTTGCACGACATCACTTGCAGGTGTCTGCATTCGGCATTGTGTTTTGCTTCGTCTCATTGGTTTAGCGGGCTTTGTTTCTGGATACCTCATCTGCATCTAGCATCGGCGTTTTTGGGTCTTTCTCTTTATTGTGATACCACAATTTCGGCATTCACATGTTCTGGGAGGATGGATTTATGGGATATCACTACGCGGATTTACTGTACAGTTCACCCCGGGGGGGGCATTTTCATATGGGAAGGATGTTGAAGGTCTCGCTCCCTACAAAGGTAGAGTGAGACATTGAATATCAGAATACACAAATCATACTACTCTATCACAACAACACATGACGCGTTCACGCAATTTGCCTCCCGTGACATACAATATCCAAATCTCTTCACTAACGATATCTCCAGACTCAAATGCGACGCATATTGCGTCAACCCGAGGAAGATGAATCGGTGCCGACCTCGGGACGGGTACGTACCTCCTAGGCTGATGACAAGACAAGGCGCCGCCTTGCAAACTACCACTGCAACCACAACTGCCTCAAGATGGGAATTAGGCGACTCGGATGTTCGCGCCTGTGCGGGAGTGCGGGATGATTCATTCGGCCTGATCAGTTCGACATGGATACCATGACAAGATTAACTGTCAAACTCTGTCCGCATTTGCAATCCGTCGCTCCGTCCGCTTCGTCCTCATGCAAACCCCGAGTTACTCCGACCCGGATTTGAAAGACACAAGGAGCCGGTTCTTTGTGCTAATGAAGCTGCTTTGCAATCAACAAGATGATTCATCATCCATCACCAGTCTGTGTGACTGCGCTGAAACGAAACAATAGTCCGCGAAAGCATCGGATTCGGAAGGTGCACCATCTACCATAATAGAAATTTAGTGCAGAGCAGGAAGGATCGCCGTCCATATTGCCTGCCCATCGTCTTTCTTGCATCATCACGACGAAACTTGGCTGTTGGCTTCCATGATGATAGGCACGGAGGAGGTGGCCGGCCGTGGGCACGACTCAAGGTTCTTGGAACGCTGCAGTGTTGGGCAGTGTTGGTGGTGTTCCTAGCCGATGGGCGTGGCGGCTCGCAGCCGGAACAGGAGTGCGGCTACGCGCTCTCCTTCTGCCATGAACCTTCGCCATCGAGCTAGGAACATATCCGTTTCATTCAATTTCACTACCGGCTGCTGCAGAAGTCGGAGGACGAAGTGTAAAGGCATACCAACCATATCTGGAGGCAACAGGTCACGTTCGTCACAATCGTCGTGTGGCCTTCATCTTTCGACGCAGTGCGACCGACCCTGTTGGTCTGGAGCGACTCCCAAGACGAACCTGCTGCCCCCCAAGCCGTCCGTGGGCGAGCCAGACAGGTCTTTCACCCTCGTCGTTTCTTCCCACTGATACGATATCGGTGTTTTATGAGGCCTCGTGATCAAACTAGCTTGATCTGCTACCTTGAGTAGGTGGGTTGCGCATACAGTGCACTACATGACCATAGCCTATTGCAGTGTCTGCCCAGGCTTTGCCGGTTTCTTTGGCAGTGTCAGGCACGACACGATATAAGCTTCGTGGCACGTGTCAGCGGGCAATGGCGAGCGGTCTGGAAGACGGACACCGCTATGCATCTAGAAGTCCAAAACAAGACCCTTAAATTTTTTTTACCCCTTGACCTGTCGTCCGTGTCGCGATGAAAGCCGCTTTCACCGTTGTAGCAATTGTTTTGTTTCAAAACGAAGAAACCCGCTCGGACCAAGCAGGGCCAGCAGATCTCGCAGCAAGAGCTCTTTCCTGCAGCAAAGCTGCGCCTGCATGGTATTGCATGCATCGCATTGCATTGTGGGCAGCCAGCGCCGCGCTTGTCTCGGCTTCAGCGCTCGAGATGTCGCTAGGCTGGCTGGGCTGGCGCAAGACTGGGCATTTGAAGAAGGTTCAGGCGGCCGGCCGGGCGACCGACCTCCTTTGGAATGCGATGTTGATTGTCACGATGCGGGCCGGTTTGACGGCGTGTGTTTGTTGATGAGGTTGCAACGGGCCCAGCGCTGGTTGGGGCCTGACTCGATATCTGGGCTGATACTGGGCAATGGCCCACGGTTGCAGTGATTGTCACTTTGCGTTGTTGAGGAGAAGATTGGCGAAAGGAGGGGAGAGAAGGGGGAGGTGGGCCAGAATCACATGCCGCCGTCACCGGACTGCCGGTGTAAACAGTAAGACCCTCCATTGCACTTTTCTTCTCCCGTCCCGGATCCGAGCTCGCTCGTTCGGGGCTGCTGACCGAGCCGCGTGCGACAACGTCCTCGATGGGTGTTGTTGGTTGCTCACGCATGCACTGGATGGGTAACACCGCAGAAAGGCGGGCGTGCACAAACGACCGCGCGACAACCCGTCCCCCCGAAAGAACACAATCTCGTCGTGCGATGCCAGCATGCACGTACGATCCGATCCAGCGGTGGTCCTCTGGGTCGTGTTTCTCTCGTATCACACATGGAGTCTGCCTGGCGGAGACTCGTCATTTGTCGTTGCATGCACCAGCCTGCTGGTCGTTCTGCCAACGAATCGCCGCCTGCTGCTGGCGGTGAGGCTCCTATTCTGCAGTTGACACGCAGATGAGAGGAGCCTCTTTCATGCATCTGCAAAGCCACTGCCAGCTCCTGCACACAAGGCGGTCGGTAAAGAATGCCCCGCTACCGCTTCTGCCCTGCCCCACGATCTCTGCCACAAGGATCGGAAATCTCCTGCCACCTCATCCAGATTTTCCGCGTCTATCATGCACCATTACAGTACTTGCTTTGCTGGTCGCCCTTAGCTGGGACCAAGGACAGATCTCACAGAGCTAATGGATGAACACTGGCTGGTCAAGTGACAAGTTTGGCGCCCCGATGGCCCCACCTTCGTCTTTCTGCTCAGATGCTCGCGATGGCGGGAGATTCATCACATCACGGCGGTCCGTCGCCCGCCCACCTGCCATTCTTGTCTGTTTTGCACTGTGGGACCCCAATCTAGATCCTGCCGCTCGCAGTCCCACAATTTTCCTCACAAAGCGCTGCTGTACCATAGCACTGTATACAAAGTATTGGCCCCACTTTGCCCTGGGTACACCACCGACAGCGCATGCTGCGCATGTGGAAAGAATCGGTCGGTCTCATCAACGGTGAAGGCTCACCCAACGAGCTGCGTGCTTGGCGGTTGTGATGGTGCTTCCGCGCCTCGGAGTAGGTACCCAATAAATTGCATCTTATCAGGGTCTCATCGGAGGACGACCTCCTACTACTACTCCGTACCGCACAGTACACAGACAGACAGAATGGGGACCACGGGCAGGCAGAATGATTTGCATTTGCTGGCACATCGTTCGTCTCGCCACCGGCGCCGGCCCGGAACTGTAACTTGGGGGGCCCCTGCGCGACGGGCGCGGAGGAGGAGAACGGCCGGCCGGACCGGTACAAGGCGAGGCCATGACTCGGCGGCGGTTCGCCCGATGACTTCATACTTGGACGCTTTGCTAAACTTTTTTTTAAACTTTCCCCTCTATTTCCGTTGAAGGAGCCTCTTCGTGCCTTGGAAGCCGAATCTTCTCCAGACTTCAGGGCATTCCCGTGAATCCCGTCCGGCGGACTCTCCTCATTCGGACTGTGATCATCAAGGTTGGAAGCAGACCATCTCAGCCAAGCTGTCATTGGTCTCAGCTGGGCTGACTCCTGAAGATCTGCTGCAAAACATAGTTATCTTTTTGGCAGGCTCGGTTAGGCGTGGACAGAGGAAGTGGCATCAGGCTTTCCTTCGTACCTAGGTAAACACCGGAGAGGTATCTATATCGTGGTCGCTTCGGCAAGGCTGACGTCACTGGTGATAATTTATCGATTATCATGGAGTCTGTCTGAGTCGACGACGAAGGGTCCAAGGCTTGGGGGATCCTAGGGGGCTCTACAGAGTTTGTGGCCGGCAAGTGAAGGTCTATCGCGGAAGTCTTGACGCAGTTCCAGGGAGTAGAGTCCTGAAGTCGGCGAGCTGTGTCGCGGTTCTGGTTGTGAAGATTGGGCGACCCGGTCCACCTGCTGGGAAAGTGTTCCAGGTTGGCAAATTTGAACCTGCCTTGTGGCTATGGCCTCTCCCCTTCAAGACAGCCTTCCTGGTATGACTCTTTGGCACGGAGGGTCATCTTTCTGCCCACGCCTCAGCAGCAGAGACGAGATATACGTGAGCAACAGCTTGGAATACTCGTGTGAGGGGCCTTCTGTCAGGATAGTAGAGCTGTGGAGACTCACTCAAGGTGTGAATATTTAGTTGACCGTTGCTTAGATACTAGGCTGGGTATCATATTGTGAAGTATAGACATTTAGTTCCTAGATGCACACAATGGCACACTGATATCTAGATCCGAGTCTAGAACTCATCGACATCGAAGAACTCCCCATCCTCCGAATCACAGTCACTACTCTGATCTCCACTATCACCACTTTCCGGTCCTGACGACGCGCACAAGCACCGCATAAAAGCCTCGCGTAGCTCCTCCCCAACACCCTTCCTCTCCCCCAACACCGCCAACGCCGTCCTGCCCTGCCCATCCCTCAGCTCCGGATCAAGCCCCCACCGCCCAGCAGCCGCAGCAAACAACTCCATCATCCGCACCGAAGCACTCGCCGCTAGATAATGCAGCACCCCCAGCCCATTCTCATCCACGTTCCACACCCCCGATCTCTCGGGGCCCAGCGCCAGCAACACCGCCGCGCACTGCATCGAGTCGAACACAATGCAGTTGCTCAGTGCCGTGCTGCCCTCCCAGTCGCGGTGCGTCGTGTCGATCCCCCTGTCGATGAAAAACGACACCACCTCCGACCCGTCTGCGATGCACGCCGTGTCGAGCACCGTCGACCCGTAGCTGTCGACCACGTCGAGCAAGGCGCCGTGCGCGAGCAGGCACCGCGCGATCGCCACCGCCGTGGCCTCCTGCCGCTGGTGCGCGGCAGCGCTGGTCGTGGTGTTCTTGTTGCCGAGCGAGGGCGCGCACTCGTGCAGCGCGGTGCGGTGGTGCTTGCCGCGCTTGTTGACGTCTGCGCCGGCGCGGAGGAGGCGCTCGACCACGGCGAGGTGGCCGTTCCGCGCGGCCATGCTGAGGGGCGTCCACGCTTGCGGGGAGGAGGGTGCGTCTGGGTACGCGCCGGCGTCGAGGAGGGCTTGCACCACGGCGGTGTTGCCCCGTGCCGCGGCGTAGAACAGAGGCGTCTGGCTGATGCTGTCCCCGGCGTTGACGTCGGCAGATCCGTTGGCAGCGACGTAGTCGGCGACGGAGGCCCACATGATGCCCATTGCGATCTTGTGGAGACTCGTAAGCTGCGCGGCCTCGATGATGCGGTCCATGGGAAGGATGCCGTGCAGCCTGTCCAGGAACGGGCTGCTTGCGGACGTATACATGGCTTGGACGGCCTCGTGATAAGGACCCAAACCAACGTCGTCGAGTTGGAAGACGTCGGCGCCTTCGTGGAGGAGCAGCTCGACGCACTCCAGTTGCCGGAGCCGGAGTGCGTTATAGAGGATGGGCACGCCAGTCTTGCCGGACACGTCGTAGACGGACGCCTCGCGGCGGGATAGGGCGCGCCGGAGGCTCTCGACGTCGCCGCGAATTATGTGGTTGAAGACGCTGGTGCTGACCGCCATCATGCTCGGATCGACGCGGCGGTGGACGCGGAGAAGGAGCTCCGGGCTGCCCGTTGTCCAGTCTTTGAGGGTGGCGGAGATGGCGGCGTGGAGAAGCCAGGAGGGGAATCTGTATGCGACTTGGAAGTATTGTTCCTTTCGGCTGACGCAGGTGGATAAATTGCATACTGTGGTCGAGGCGCTGAAGATGAACGTGAAGGAACCGATTGTGCTTCTGAAAGCAGAGAGGAACCCTCTTCTTGTGTGGACTTGCGAGTGGCACACACAAAGGCACGAGGGAGAACACCTTTCCGGGTCATGGGTAGCTCTTCTCGCGAGATCCAGATGTCCTGAAACCCGAAGCCCGGTCATAGATTCTGAATATGCTGGAGGCCGAAGACGGCTTTGGTATGGGCTGTGTATCAGCTCCGAGCCCTGATCTGACGACACTGCATCAGTGGGCTGGTAGCTAAATGGAGAGACCGACTCGAACACTTGCTCCAAGTGCTGAAACTCCTTCTCATTGTGCAATCGCCGTTGAGTCTGCTGTTCTCGCTGTCCTTTGTCGTGTACTCGTCGTGGTCCTGATTTTGGCTCCGCGCCATTGACCATGAACACTTTCTGTTCTTCGAACGGACGACAGGGCTTGGAACCATCTCGGAACTCCGGCGCATGTTTGTTGCCATCATCTTCGTGGTTGCGGTCCTTTATTCCGTCTTTGACACGGGGAAGTAATTCTGCAAAGGCGATGTTCCGGAACTTCATGTCGAAGTCGGCATCCATGGACAAGTCGGTAGTTTGCCGCCTTCCAGCATTGTCTTTGCTTGGTGATACATCTGCGGGTTTCCTGCAAGATGGGCTCGACTGCCGGCCGGAGCCTGCACGAATTGCTTGAGCAGTCGCAGCATCCCCATGCAGGCCATTTCCATTACCAACTCTAGCATCCAGATGTTCCTTCTGAATCTCAGCGGCAACGGTGCTTTTATGCAGTCAGAAAGGCGAGCATGTTGAGCCGTGGGAGGGTCATCTTACACTTGGACCATCGACAGCTGTGCCAGAAGCTTGTGGGTGCTGTCGCTGAGACTTATCCGCAATACCGCTACTTCATCCCGTCGTAGCGCCCATTTTTTGCTGGTCTCCGCGGTGTCTTGGTGCCGATGAGACTGAACATGTTCTCTGCGAAGACAAATCAGCCATGAGCTCATCAGCCTCCCGTGGTAGGTGCGCAATATCCGGGGACACGAATACGCTCCCGGACAAGATGACCTGCCGGGTACTGTACCCGTCCAGCCGTCTTACACTCCATCCGGTTTCGACTGCAAGGCATTCCTCTAAGACGGACGACAGGGCCAGGATCGCAAGTATACGCACACAACCTACAAAATATAGTCGAGACTCTGGAGCAACATCTTCGTGGCCGCCAGCTGTCTGCATAGTTGCACGTAGATGGGGTACTGGTGACCGTTTTTGCCACACGAGGGTGCTTCGTCAAGACACGGTTCGGCGGAACGGAGGATGCTCTGCAGGACCGTGCAAGCCCTCGACACTGTTTCCTGAGTCCGATGAACTTCTACGGGGGCACCAATCCACGTAGAGGTGAGCTCGTAGAGTCGCCGCTGGAGCTCTGATGCGACCTGAGTGACATCACCAATGTCGAGGGTGTTCCTGTGCGCAGACCGTGGCAGTGGCGCGAAAGGGCGCAGCTCAGTCATGGTCCAAACATCCTACAGGTGTTGTTGTTTCACAGTCGTGTTTGTTGGCAGAGAAGTGAAGTGCAAAGTAGTGGGACTTGATTGTGTCGTGGTGTTTCTCCCCGCCCACTCACTGAAAAGTTGCGCTGTTGCGGTGAACCTCGCATTGGCTCTGCAAGCTCTGTCAGTTTTCTCGTCCGAACCCTGCACCTGACCACTGTAGCAATGGCGGCATACGTACTATTCCGTACCCTAACTCGGCAGGTAGGGTCAACTGGTGGCTACCTAGGTATCCGTAGCCTATCCGTTAGGTAGTGCCCCACGGATACTACGGCATCTGGCAGTTGTGATGTATCATGCCACTCCACACCACACACTTACTTAGTCATGTTAACTTGTACTGCATAATATTCTCACTCAGATCAATCTTTCACATACGACCACAACTTCATTCAACGAATTTATGAAGTTTGGTCGGTCTTCATTCTGTTTCCCGTAGATTTGTGTTGATGAAATTTTATAGGCGTGGGAAATGCGGTGTTAAAGTCGGATGAGAACCTACCTAGGTAGGTATATTAATAATGTGGTCTGGGGACTGAGACAATAAGCACTAAAATAGCCTCCACCACACCGGCTGCACTGGCCTAGCCTCTTCCCAATACATACCTAGGTACTCCCAGACGCACAACTCACGACCCGACTAGGGTACACATCAGCCCAGAGGAAGACGACATCGCTCCATCCGTTCTAGCGCACGACCACGTGGGCAGTCCGCCAAACCCATCCATCACTCTCACGATGCCGTCAACTAGTCAGGTGGCCAGATTGATGAGAGGGTTCGCAGGCTCACCAAAGCACACTTGGCCTGACCGGGTAGGTTGACGATGATAATGTGATATATATCATTCTCACAGTCAACGAGTCGTCAGCCAAGAAGGCGAAGCTTTACTCAACTCGGATTCGCGGCAAGTTCTTATAGCAGAGCGGGTGACTTGACAGGGTCTTCCCCTGAGAAATCATGTCCCCCGGAAAGGCCAGAGGCCGTTTAAAGGCCCAGGCACACGTTTGGGAACAAGCTTGAAATATGATAATAATTTGAACTGTCCATGAATAGCGAAAGCATAGTCTCAAGGAGCCCTCAGAAATTTTGAGACTGTACCACGAGCCCATCAAAACATGGTTTGCATCCAAGTCAGAAGCTGCATCAGGCTCCTCCTCCTTAAACTCTGCGTTCCACGCCAGAAGCTCCGGAAGACTGTCAAAAATGTTGCTTCCGAACTGCGAGAGCGATATAAATGAGTACCTCCAAAATCAGGCGCTTTCACCAGGTTTCCGACAGTAAACGATAACTTGGTAGGGAAGATACCGTCCGGGCCGGCGCCTGGCGTTCAGCCCCCAGCGACGTCCCAATCCCGGCCTACCTCGGAGTCACCTCTAATTTCCTCAGGCGTCTTCAGCGGCCTAGAAATAGGAGGCGCTGTCCTCGTCACTTGCATCCACGAACCCTAACCAGAATTTAATTTGATTCTTGAATTTGTACGCGGCAGTCCTACGACAGAATTTAGCCGCCACCAGAGACGGGGAAGCAATCTCACGATGGCCATGGATGCCTTGCCGGGGCCCACGACCGTCTACTGGCTCAACCAGTTCACGTTATTCTTCAGTAATAGAGAGCGTCTCGCGAACCTCTTTAAGAAACTTTTCCCTTAGAGTATTGTTTATCACGGGCAAATATTCACGCCTCTTGGAAGCGCGCCTCTCTACGTCCTGGATGACCCTAGTCCCGTCCAGCCACAGCTTGGGAACCAGCTCGTCGTAGCGGTCGAGGACCTCCAGCGGCGCCTTGATACCTAACTTTTGTACGTCAGTATTGAAGAAGCGTCTCGGGGCTGTCGAGTCGGATCTCCTCTATGTCTCTATCGTCGTCACCCTCGTCCGGTTCTTCGTTGGCAAGGAACGGAAGGTAGTTGACGGCTCCGAGCCTGATATCAGGCCACACTACGCGGCGTATTGTATTAAAAACTAGAACAAAGGCTGACGTAGTCGAGGTAAGCTTTTCGTTGGCCAAAGGATAGCAGCAGAGACGATTGAGAGAACCAAGTTCGTTTGATCGATTGCTGTCCATTGGTCCCAGGTAGGAACAAGAACGCCCAAGTAGCCGACGTCTTGTCTGATGCTGCTATACATCATACAGAAGCCCAATATGTGTGACGGTTCGCAAAGATTAGCATATACGACCACACCTAGCGGAAAACTTGGGATCCCGTCCGCTCTCCCCTAAATAAGCCGCTAAGGGCTGGATTAGTAGTTAAGTGGGTGACCATTAGCGAATACCCGGTGTTGTATATTTTTGCTGTGTTTTTGTGGCCCGAGGTGGAGCCAGCGGAGCGGAAGAGTGAGCCGCGGAAAGCGCTGATGGCTGGGTGGATAGGATGGATGGCCAATGGGTGACGACGGGGCTTGCAATTTTAGCAGTACTAAGATCGTCAAGAACGTCAGCCACATAGGGGATTTTCAAAGCGGACGAATCTCTGGTAGGAATGCTGTTTTGATGAGTACCTACTTCAATACACCCAGGAAATGGCTGTGTCTTACGTGGATGCAGCCCCAACATGAGTACCATTCCACTGCTTAGAAAGACAGTCTCAACGGGTGACCATCTCTGTGAGATCTTGCCGCCATCTGCAAGCTTTTCTCGCTCGAAGACGCTCGGACGTGCGAAGTCCACAGAGTAGTAGATGTGTATCTGCATCAGTACCCCGGAGCAGCTCCAGCGCAGATCAAAGAGATCAACAACACCCCTCACTCAACACTCCTACAAACCTCCCCCTTCTCATGCCGATGAAAAACACACTCCACACTCCCCCCTCTCGCGGGCACATTTCCTCCGGCAATCCAATGGAACCCACTGATCTCACTCACAATATCAAACCCCAGATCCGGCGTCTCGTTCAGCACCTCGCGCCACTCGCCCGTCACCGGATTGTTCTGCCGGCCGCGAAACATCCTCAGCGTGAGCCTCTCCCGCAGCAGCCGCCGCATCCCGCAGCCCGCGGGCGTGTTCTCGTAGATGTATTGCACATCCCGTATGTCCGGCCGCCGCGTGCCCACGCTGTAGTAGCGGAACGCGGCGCCGACGCAGATGTTCTCGAGGTCCTCGACGAGCAGCTTGCAGCTGAGCGCGTAGAGGCGCAGCCAGGTCTGGATGGACGTCGAGGGGGCGGCGATGGCCGCGGAGGCGGCTGCCGTGGAGATGGGCGGGCCGCGGACGGAGGACGTCGATGATGATGGTGCTTGGGGGAGGAGGAGGGCGCGGGAGTAGAGCCAGCGGACAAAGAGCTCGAAGGCGGCCGGGTCGTCTTCTGGAAGGTGGAGCTTGTCTTCGCGGGATTCGCGGAAGCCCGAGTTGAACGCGGAGCGGAAAAAGTCGGAGGAGGAGGAGAGGAGGTTCTCGTGCAGGCGCCAGGTTGTTTGGGAGGGGCCGACGAGGACGGTCACGACGCGCTCGGAGAAGAGACTAGTAGGGTGGTTAGTAGGTCTTGTTGAGGGATATTCGAAAGATATGATGAAGGGGATCCGACAGTATTGTCTCTCGAAGTACAGTGTGAGAACGCAAAATGAGTGGGATGAGCGAGGACACGTGCCGGTGATTTGAGGTCGAGGACATGTGGTCCCCCTAGACTCCTTGGCAGTCCCAATCCTCACCCTCCTTCCCATATTGCGAGGGCATATAGATAGACCAAAAAAAAACCCCAGACTCACCGATCAACAGCCATCTGCGGCATCCCCTCCCCCACGGCTGTCGTTTCCGTGCTCCCGGCCCCCGCCCCGGAGCCGCCCGCAGAACCCTCCCGGTCCCGCATCTCGTCCTCCCGAGTCTCAGTGACGGCAGCGTCCTTGCCTCCCCCATTGCCGAAGATGCTTACAAACGTCGCTGACGATGCGGACGTCTCCTCTACCTCTGGCGACTTGCTCGTCATCCCTTCGTCGGCGCGCGCATTAGCCACCCATCCCAGCTAGCTAAGGCGGTGAGACGAGCGACAATTGAGGGCACATACTGCGTTTGGGAGGTGGCTCGCTTGGGTGTTCGGTGATGCTGCTGCCGCTTCTCTTGTCGTCATGGTCGTTGCGACGTTCGGTCTTCTGGATGGTTGGTTTGGAGCTCATGTTGGTCGTTGATAAGTTGTGAAGTCGGCAGGCTGGATGGATTGAGCAAGAGCGCGACATTGGAAATCCTGACCATGTGACCTGAGACTAGCCGGCATCTCTAGCTCCCATACCTACTTAGGTACTGTGCTTCTCTGGGAACGGCACATCCTTATCTACCTTATTTAGGGTTCTACGCAAGCTTAACTGCAAGCAAAACATGCTCACTGGACATCCTAGAAGCTCATGCTATCATTTCTCAGCTTAGTCTCAGGTGACTTCCCTTATCACCAAATCACAACGCATTCCCGTAGACACACACATGGATAGAACATTTTGAACAGATGACGGGCATTTTCAACCCCTATTGTTGTCAATTCTTTTGAAGATTGGAATATCTCGGAGCACGCTTTGCCCATAACCGGGTATAAAACCCCATAGAACACCGCCGACGCTCCAGCCAGAACCAAATGCATCAGATGCCCTCTTCGGGCAACAGGAGAACCAGGATTTCCACACGCGCCCCCATTCGGATATGCAAACCCCCGTTTCCAAAAAGAAAGAGACCCTGGAACACAGCCATAGCGAGAGAAGAGATATCTCGACAAGAACCAAAGGCCGCAGATTATGGGATAAGCAGCGTTTGCCCCATGATACATGAAATGAAAGAAAACATCCCGTTTGAACCAACTCCACGGACCCCGTGTGTCCCTTCCGTTTCCCAGACGCTCGGTGCAAATGAAGCAGAAACCCAGTGATGTCTGCCCTTCCGCCTGATCGCCCCAGGTCTTGGTTGTCCGTCCGTGAGAGTCCGTATAAGCATCAAAAAACACCCCACCGTCTTGTTGGTACACACAAGAACTGCGCCGCGCCGTTCACATCCGCCGCAACCGAAACATGTTTTTGCTCTATAAGCCCGAAGCAAATCTTTTTTTTGCCGTGAGGAAAGTCTCGACCCCAAAAAGTTGACCCGTTTATCATGCGAAATCGCTTGCTCCTCGTTCCAAAGTGAAAAAGTATCGCTCAACTCCGCCGTAAAACACCGATGCAATGTCATGTTGTCGTCTGAGAATGCAGATCCAGAAAAAACGCCCATTCGAAAATCAAAACAGCCTCCATCTTTCGAGATTCCGGTACCGATCCGAGGTGTCGTATTACAAGCAGCAGTAGTTAGCGTTAAATTGGTATCCGTCGAGTTACCAGGCCCCAGAAGACTGGACTTCCGAAAGCCTGGGGCAAGAACATATATGTTCATTGAGAGAACTTTGTACAATTCAACATGGCGAAGGTATCGGAGGTCGACAAGCTGTCGAAAGATGCCTCACGCCCTGTGAGGTGTCGTGGAAAGAATATCAAATGTCTGCTTGCTGAAGAGTCGGTGCCTTCCAAGATGAACAGCTGTCTCGAGACAAATGGGTGATGAGGACCCACGAGCCTCGCATGCGTCGGTGACGAGGAGCGGGGACGTTACTTCTCCGAGTGGTGAGAAGCAACGTTCCAACATCTACCACTGGCGCAGACGTTGCTGGTTCATGCGGCCGGACGGAGATACCGATGTCGGAGGACTAGGCACAGTAAGGCCTTGGCCGTTGGCCGGGTTGATGATGGGAATGGCCAGGTTGCGGGTGCGAGTGGCAGCAGGTTGGTGGAGTTTCAGGCTCGAGTGTTGGCCGTTATAAGACGGGGGCAAGAACGCGGGGGAGTTTGAGTTGAGAATATACGATGAATAGGGCGAGACGACCTGCTGAGGGTGCTGAGTAGGCGAGCCGCTTGGAGAGTTGCTAGCCAACGAAGAACGCTCTGAGCCACTGTCTTCTCGCTGCAGGGAGGGAATGTGTTGTCAGTTACTGTTGTTCACCACAAACACAGACACTCAGGGGCCAAAGCCGGGGTGGGTCGGCCGGCCGGCAGGTCGGGTCTTGTTTGGGTCAACATACCTCGCTCTCTGTCAACAGGTTGGGGACGAATTGGGAGTCGTCGTCCAGGTCGAAACTGCGGCCTAACTCGAAGCTTCGGCGAAAGTTTGTCACAGCCATGGACTCGGAGGGCAATTCTTTCATGCTGCGCACCCCACGGAACTGCTTTTGTGATTGGCTTTGGGAGACAGCGACCCTCGGCTGCCGGCGATTCCGACCTCCATGGTGCCCGGAAGCGGTGGTCGGTGTGGGATGTTGGTGATGAGGTGCGTAGTGCTGGTAGAATTGAGACATGATTGTAGTGGATGGAGGCCTGGTTGTATTTGAACGATTGTGATTGAGGTAGGTTGACGTTGCGGGATTATGTCCAACGCATATCAGTCAGTCGAGGGAAAAGTCGGATGACAGGGTGGCGTTTGCGCGTTCAGTCGGTGGGAATAGCAAGCAGATTGTAATAGGTATGGTTCGAGTATATGGCACGTAGATTCGAGGAGTAGATAGTAGTAATTGGCGAGAGATGTCAAGCAAGTATGGTTTGTTGATGATGATGTGGTTGGTGTGTGTTATGTGGTGTGATAGAGGCGGAGTACGGTAGGGTTCGGGATGGTAGAAGTAGAAAGAGGGAGGCCGAGGGAAGAAAAAGGAGAGACGGATGGCCTGTCAGAGTCGGTACGGGTATCGCTTTTGTTGGACAAGCGTCCGACAGGGGACAGGGGCAGAGCCGACAGTGGGAGGAGGGGCTTTGGGGCTTCAGGAAGGGGGGTGAGCGCCGTCTGTGACTGGTCAGGGCCCATGGCGACCGGGATAAGCGCTGGGGCCACCATGGATACGGGCCAGGATATGTAGACAGGAACCAATGCGATGGCAACAAGCCGCCCGGCCGGTGTTTTCTTCGCACTGTCAACGCAAACGGAGGAAGCCACCGCCCAGTTGAGACCGCCGACGATCTTCATTCCCGCACACTTTTGTCGCACTGTCTCTCAATTCCCGAGAAGGACTGGAAGGAGTGATGTGGGCGGCTCCAGATTTGGATGCCAGCCTGACTGCCTGACTTGCCGGGCCAACTTCACCTCGACCCAGTTCATTGGGCACAGCCAGCAAATGCTAGCATCAATACGGTCAAGCTTCGTCGCTCAGTGGCCACAATCCCTCCATCTTTTTCGCGGTCCGAGATAATCCGCGAGCATTCAACATCATCTGGATCTTGCTCAGCCCTACGGATTTACCCGCACGGCAGCACAGCAAGATAGATTGATCGAGATATGCCTGGCGCATCGGGGCTTGGAAACAAGTCCTGACTCTGACTGCGAGCTCATCAGGACCAAGCATTCAAAACTTCTAACAAGATTACGGACTTCGGCAGACCATTGATCAATTGAGCCGCTTCACCTGCCTCAAACACCACGGCCGTCGTTTGTGGGCTTGGCGCAGCAAGGCCCGACAGCGAGGGCACGTCGAGTCCAGTTGCTGAAACTCGACGATGCTCCCAGGTCCACACAATTTCCCAAGACGTTTGGACTCTGGATCTCATCAATGACGGCCTGAGGCATCAAGCCCTTGTATCACAGTAGATATACTGTGCCCTCTGCACCATCCTGGATCTGGACGTCTGGGAGGCGAAGAGGCTGGGGACTCCCTGGCATCCGGCCCACCGTTTGGAGGCACTTCGCCACCCATCTGCACACCGCGCACAAGCCCATTGGCCGGCTGAGCTTCTTGCATGAAAGGGTGCCAGCCCTGTGGCGAACAACGACGACAAGCCCGCTCTGAATGGCTGCCACACCGTCCCGGCCCCCAAGCCTTCCCCCAACGTTTTCCGCTCCCACCCACTGAACAAGGTCTTGTGTGACCCGTTCACCAGCGCACGCTGCCCTCTAGCTTCCGGTCCAAAACGTGGCGGCTGGCACTGGTCTTGCATAGGCCTGGCACTGGCCCTGGACCTTTTGCACAGTGTGCTGTCTTGCAACGCTCTCCATAACACCTCGCACGGTCTCTGTCGCTGCGATGATACTGTGCAAGGAACGGCACTCGGGCGGTCATGGTGATCTTCGGGATCAGAGCTATGATGTTGCCCCTCGATTTGCAACCCTGACGTCGGCTATGATGGAGAAGTGGCATGCTCCCATCACGCCGCTGCCTTGCACTGCTTGCCGGCCTCACGATGCCTTCAGGGTCCCCAACTAGCACGGGCAACTGATGTGCATGACATTGCGCCATCGAATGAGCCTCGACGGAAAAGTCACAAAACCACATGGACACGGAGGACAAGCTGACAAGCCAGTGTGAACACAGGCACACAAGCAAGTGCGTCCCGTCCGTGCATAAAAACAGCCGCAGCATCGAAACGAATCTCCAGGATCTGTGCATATTCTTGGGCGCACAAGAACCTGAATTGGGCCCAGACCCTGCCTAGGCGAGCATGGCGGCGCCGCCACCTTCCATTCAAGCTGCCTTTGCAGGACTCGCTATGGCTAATGTGGTAGTGCTTACTGCAAGCTCTCTATGTTACCCATCGGCACCAAGAGATCACCAGGCGATTTGGACATCGGTGTGTTGACGGAAGAGGGCAGGTGGTTGACCAACCTGCGCTGTACCGTCCCACGTCTGACATGGAGACAGGCCACTGGCATCCTGCCCTGTCCAGCAGCAGACAGCACCACCACCAAGCCACCATGAAGCCATCCACCATCCCACCATCCGCTGCTCCTCCCCCTGCTTGCTTGCCCGCACCTTGGTGAAACTGCGAATCCCGCACAGAGAAGCCACTCACGCCTCGCCAACGGCGAGTCATCTCCCAGATGCTCGTGACACGCAAATGGGTGCGGCCTGTTGGCCGAATTTGACAATTGGAGCCGATCAATGCGGGGTGTTGGCTAAAGTGCTTGCTTCTATTATTATCCCTGCATTCTCGACCCAAAAGCCAATCTCGCCGCGACCCCTGAAATAACGTCGGTGCAATTGCTGGGGGCCCCCTCGACAAGATCGATAACTTTATCGGAAGTGCTTCATCGTTATCAGTATCCTCCGAGCAGCGCTGGCGAAGCCAGCTCGTTGGGGCGCCTCATCCAGTCCGTGCCCATTCGCCGACGGACGGAAAGCACACGGCATAGTATTCTCTCAATGTCATTCTGCGAGCCATCGGCAAGGAAGAATACCCAATTTTGCCAGTGTTCTGGAAGCCAGAGCCACAGCATGGTTGCATGGACCTGCTGGCCCGGCTTCGTCGAAGCTTCCAAGTCTTCCTTTTCATGCAACCTGTGGGGGGCGGGTGCGGCGCCCTTCGTCCAATGCCACGCTGGCGCATATGCGCTGCCCAAGGAACTCACTCACCCGGCCACACCGCTGCTTGTTGCGAAGCCCGGGCGCTACAGACCCGACTACCGTGGTAGTTTCGAAGTCTGCTTTGCCGCTGCAGGCGGTGGTTGCGTGGAAGTAATCGCACAGTCGATGCAGCAAGCTAAGCAGCTAGTTAACTGCAGACAACGGTCGTTCCGTTTCGGGTTGTCCGTCAGCTTGTGTCACAAGGCGGGGAGGGGGAACACCCCTTCGTGCACACCTGCACCGCCCAGGGTTCGAGGCGCCTTGTTTTCATCCCACCTTTCTTCCAACAAATCGGCAATCTGTCGGCGTGCGCTCAAAAATGAGTGTGGGTTAGCTTTGGCCCTATGCAAGATCTGGCGCTATCCGGGCCCTATCTGCCGCTTTGCTGGTGGCCTCTACCTAGGTAGTCAGTATTCTTTTTTAGATGTACAAGCGTATATTTATGGTGGCGGCTGTACAAGTCATTTAGATTGCGAAAGCACGCAGGCTCCACCACCTCCAGATTCTGCTGATGGTCTTTACCTTACCCGGGCGGAAGCAAAGGCGGGAAAGGTGCCTGCTAGTGGCACACTGGAAAGGAAAACGACGGCGGCAAAGCACGTTGGCTGCAGTCACTTCTGCAGGGGCGGCGGCTTCCTACAGTACAGTCAGAGAAGGGCTCGCCTTGGCTTTGTGAGAACTTTGTTGCCTCTTTCTTACCCTACTTGCCGTGCTGACATGAACGAGATGAGCCGCCGGTCAAGTGACTTTCGGCAGCTGGGAGTAGCTGGTCGCCGCCGCGCTCGGAGTCCGGGAAGTGTCGTCAATTCGGCATGGGGCCGGCGACGGCGTTGTCTGGCTGAAGGCTGATGTCCCGAGGTCATTTTCGGGCAAGTCCTCACGCCCCGAAAGTACGCTATCCTGAGAGGATTTGAAGGTGAAAACGCGTCCTCATCACACATCAATCCGAACGCTGCGTGTATGGGATCAGGTAGACCTAGGCGTACGAAGGCTCCAAGACAAAAACCAGCTGATCGGCCAACGAGTGCGTCCTTGGATCATCTATCCAGGTTCGTTGCGAAGAGGAGCTTAACCTTCAAAATGGGGGTTTCAGGCATTGTTGTTATGTCTCCTATCATCTTTTCTTCTTTCGGACCTAAGCCCTCTGATCATCCACAGAACTTCGCTCTCCTAATACGAGGACTGAAGCCATCTGCTCAAGTCTTTACCATGGACACGCCTTCTCAAGCCGGCAACAACCTCACGCCGGTCTACCGACGAAACTCTGGGTCCAAATCATCTGCGCCGTCCAGACCCGGGACCTCTCAAAGGTGTGATTTGGACTCCGAAGGGTGTCGAAGACCCTCCAAGCCCTCACCGAGGAGGTCTTGCAAGATTACATCCCAAGACACGGCCACCATTCACTTCGCATTGTCTCTTACCGTGGTAGTACGTCGCCAGGATATACCTTTCTCGTGTCGCCCGAACATCCGCATGCACTTCATACGCTTCTCCGGCGGTAACAATGCCCGGGCCCACTTTGCTCACGACCCGGCTCGCGACGAGAATCTGAAGTTTCCGCTCGTGGCGGGCCTGCGGCTGCATCGGTGGAACGAGATTGCCGTCAAGTACGATGCATTGATCGATGAGCCGACGAGCCGCGGCGGTAGTCTGACGCCGTCCACGATCAGCCTAGCCAATTGGTTCGTGGGAGAT
Source organism: Ophiognomonia clavigignenti-juglandacearum (assembly GCA_003671545.1). NCBI lineage: Eukaryota > Fungi > Ascomycota > Sordariomycetes > Diaporthales > Gnomoniaceae > Ophiognomonia > Ophiognomonia clavigignenti-juglandacearum. The sequence continues at coordinate 90,764 of PYFS01004289.1, read as the reverse complement.
AACCCTCGCCCTGAATTAAGATGTTGATGAAGAGAAAAAAGGAGTAGCCATTCGCTTGGAAGCCACTTCTCTGCTAGCTTTTCGGGGAGCACATCCTCGTCGAGAGACTGACGGACGATTGGGTCTCGAGATCGAATGAGGTGGGTTCCACTTCGAAGAAAACGACCAACCGCGGCGTCCGGATACCGAAATCGTCGCCTCGTACGAGCCCGACGAATACCTTCGGCATCATCGCGAGGACTGGGTCGCCAACGTTCGCATAAGACGGATTCAGAGGGCCTGGCAGCGGGCTGAATCGTTATTTTAGAGATCAGGCCAGCTATCCGGCAGGCTCCCGTCTGCGCGGCATCGCCGCAGCTACGATCTCGACTCGCCAAAAATTATAAGTGGCAGAAGCAACAAGAGCGCATCGAATGGCCGTTGTCTTATCAGCGCGACGAACGTCAAGGCATCCGCAAGGAACAGCGGGAGGCTGCAGGTATACGTATGAATGAAAGGGACACATCAGACGGGCCCGGTTTGCCCTGGGCGGGTCAAGCCCGCCCATAGCCTCGTTTTGCTGTACGTCCTGAGCGCTCTGTTGTAGCCTCTGACAATGCGTACCGCCGGTTTCCATCTCAGGCTGGCTTTGTGCTTCCGGGTCCTACTCTCTCACAGACTTAGCGTGCCATTCGAATGGCACTTTGGATGCAGAGACGGCACCTTGGGCGAGTCCTTTTTATCGGTATTCCCAGGCTGGTTAACCGCCCGGCGGCGCGGGAGGCTCTATTCTCAGAAATGCTTAAGACTGGAGATAAACCCTCGGCTCTAGCACATGGAGTAGAACGGTCTGACTTGGTCTTGGTCGGCAGCACCTAGATATGTGGTGACAGAATGAGGGATGGCTAGCACCACGTCCACCGCCTACAAAGTTATGTATACGAGCACTGAGCTTACATATGTACCCGGGCACGGGAGTATTCTGCTCTTGCCATTCCAACTTACAGCTTCGTGTGTGGAAAAACTGCGGCCAATAACCATCGGCGTTGATGTCACTGCACCTCACTGTCCACGCGCTGCGAGTATTGCAACAATGTCCAACCGTCCACCCTGAGCATCGGCCCCCAACACTACGACTCTCTCGGTACTGGCTCTTTCTGATAGTCTGCGCGGTGACTGTAGCAACGTTTTAGGAAAGTAGCTAAAGAGAGCTGATGCCACATTCTCTAAAAAAGTCAAGCGGCCTTTGCTGCCCCCCCCCGGGGGGGAGGGCCTCCTGGCTACTTGAAGCCTACGTACGTCCTGGCCTCGGGCTTCCAGCTCGCCAGAGACACACTCAAGTATCACTTGCACGCTTTCAAGCTCTGGTACTCGTGTGAGTTGTGCGTGGCCTTATCAGGACTAATGGCGCCGATGTATACTCAAAGCTGAACGAAGTGATCATCTCTGTGCACGCCACCTAGGTAGCCATTGACCCAATGCGTCTAAAGCCTGTCAGCAGACTGGGACAGAAGAACAGGGAGCTAACGTGATTTCGAAAGAACGAAATTACGGCAATAGTTCTCGAAAGGAGTAGACATGCATGCCATCGAGAGAAGGAGCGGAGGGGGTTTCACCTAGTAAGTATGACTTATGCAAAGTGCATTGGATGTCGACCAACAGAAGCCACCTGGGTAGCCCACATGAAGCCGTGTTGGGCGAGAGACTTTTAAATGGCTGTAGATACTGTGATGTGTAGAACAATACCGAATTGGGTTGCATCACTCAGAGATATATTCACAACATACGGAAGGGGAAAAGAGACCAGTAAATGGTTCTCTAGCAGACGAGGCTGCTCTAAACGAAACCGAATTTGCGGCGCAGACAGACTACATGATCATTCTGCCCTAAATCGAACCCTTCAGAGTCAAAATGCGAGTCTCCCAGGTCGTCGCCATGGTTATTTCATATTTTTGTTAGATATTTCCATTCTGTGCGCGACCCCATCAGCCGGAGACAGGAGCCAGCACTCTCTCATGGGCATTCGTTCATGGTGCTGTAACCTTGTCCACCAGTCACTAAGACATTGAGGTTCTCAGCAAGGAGGCAAGATGGGCTTGGTGTTGGTAAGCGGGGAGGAGGCGGCGGCGGCGGAGATGTTGAAGGTTGGGCCCTCCGTGTTGGTTGATGTTCTCTACCCCCAGGCTTAGTGACTGGATCTGTTCATCACATTCACTGGTGCCGACACGTAACCAGGTAGCTGTGGAAGCCTCATCATGGTGCTGGGTATGAACATGTGCCCGAGATTGCAGGCTTCTTCCTATGTGAACGGTACCGGTAGAATAGGTTGGCCTAAGCATGGCCAAGTCACCCGAGAGCACCAAACATCCCTAGGTACATCACGAAAGAGTAGCGAGCGAGGAGGGTAGATAATTTGAGGTCCAGATACCGATTCCAGTCTATGCCCATATTGGACAGATTATTTGAGGTTGGTATATCTTTCCACTAAAAAGCAAACCCACGCAATAAAGCACCCGCCAGCCGTGCCCGCTCCAAGCAGACCGCTGATAATGCAACTCCTCCCTGCAGGCTCGCCATGCGCTGGACCGGTCCTCAGCGATGCATGCAATTTTGTTGCGCAGACGCAGATCGTGCGCGATAAAAAGAGAAGAAATCAGATGTCCTGTGTACCCGAACCGATCCCCAGCTAGGCTTTGATAAATATGCATGTGTGACCGCCCAGAAAGCAAAACGCCTGGTAGACATCGCTGTGCAGACCCTTCTACTTCTTGTCCCTTCCCAGGTGGTATTGCCGGTAAAAAAGCAGACGCATGCAGAGACAAAAAAGAAAATGTCAAGTTGCCGGCCCATTACTGCTCCATTCTCACGACACCCTCTTGCCTTGGAGGCTTGACAACTCGTTTCCCTTGCCGCATCGTGTGCAGTCTTCGGTGATTTTCCGTCTTCGGTGTTTCTAGTAGTGGTGGTGGCAATCAATCGATTGGCGGATGGCGCGGCGCGGGCTTGCGGGAGACAAATTTTAGTCGGCGTGTCGTAATTTGGCTGCATCCTTCGCCCGCAGCAAAATCCACTTTAGCAGTCGATTTCCATCTGATCCATCCGACCCAGGTACGCCATCTCACTCCAGACCCTCCAGTGCAAAAGGCCCAGGTGAGCCAATCGGACAGCCATGTCCTCCACGGCCCCTTCCTCTCTCGCCTCGGGTGCATCGTCCATGCCCCCCATTTCACTGTCATCCCACGGGCGTCCGGAGACTGGACCAGGTAGACGTCCGCCGGTGGCGACTGAAAAGAGAGCCACACCGCTGAGATCCTTGAACTCCTTCACTCGCCGCCCAAGCTCGACCATCACCTTGGCGTAGAAGTGAGCCTCCACTGCCTGGTACAGGTCCGAGTTCATCTCCGCCAAATGCTGCGCGAGCTTGGCTTCGAACTGAGGCAAAAAGTCTTGCGGGGCGTTCGTGAACCGGAAAATCTGGATAGCGATAGAGGGCACCAGACCTTGCCACCGCTGGTGAGGCCTCTGGTTCTGCGGAGCTGTGTTCAACAAGGCAACGAGTGAGTCGTATACGGTGTTTGCCTTCGCAGCGGTCGACTCGGAGCTGTCGGCAGAGGTAGGGGCTTGGAGCATAACGTAGCCGGAGCTGCGAGGAGATGAAGTCGCTGATCCACATGCCGAGAGGGCCAGACTTGATGGCCGAGAGGATGGGGTGTTGATAAAGCTGAAGTCGGCCGAATTCCTGTTGCTGTGAGTTGGAGCGTCGTCATCCATCACATAGGCCGGAATGGAGGTAGGTGCCGGGAACGCTGGTGTCATGGAGTGCACTCGCGATACACGCTCCAGGTCCTCATACAGCCTCATGCAAACCTCCAAGTTGATGGCATCCAGCATATCGGACCGGAGCTTCACTATCCGCTCCTCGTCAAACAAGAACGTATTGGGGATGGTTTCCTTGGCAGTCGAAGGGAGGATCAAGGTCGCCATGGCCTCAAAAAATGGTGCGGTGTCGCCAAAGAGCCGGGTGTGTTGAGGCTTTCCAGAAAAGCTGCGTACTGCCTCGGTGTACCACATCCGTGCCCCGCTGATGTCGAGTCGGTTGCTTTGTATTTTCTTGTAAAAGAAGCGCTGCTCGAAGTGCACCGTGTCCTCTATGAGCATGGGCCTCAAGCACCGAATCTGATGGTTCGCAACATCCAGCTTCATCGCCTCAAGAACACTCAGCAAGCTGCGCATGCCCTTGACGAGCTCGCCCATGTCGTTGTTTCGGTTTCCGTTTGAGAGTTCGTTGTACATCTCATCCACCCACTCGTCCCGCATAGGCGCGCAGTGTAGCTTCAAGACACCAGACAACCAAGACGCCACCTTCTCCAGATCTGCGATTCCCCGGCTAAATTGTTGCATCAGCAACTCGACGTTAAAACCCTCATCGAGGAAGGTTCGGTCCCGCTGGGGCACCAGCGTTTGTATGATCTGCTTCACGGCTTTCAACAGGATCGGCAGGCACCAGTCATTGTCGTTTGGGTGCTCCTGCTTGAACTGTTCTCTATCCATGACGAAAAGAATGAGCTGAGAGCGTAGTGAAGTCCAGAACTGATTTGCCTTTTCCTGCTTTCTCCTTCCCTTCTCGCCATCCAGGTTCGGTCGAAAATGAAGCTCCGGGTCGAAGTTGATGTCGTGGCGTAGTTTGGGGTTGTGTATTATCTTGGTGACGTCGAGCTCACTAAGCGTCGCTTTGGTCACAGGCGGCTCCAGGGGCGCAGGAGGGGAGTAAACATGATGCCTGGGCTCGGGTGTCATGGTCGTAGTAGGTGGTGACCGGCCTGAAAGCGAGCCGGTAAGAGTAACAGCGCCCGGAGAAGGCACAGGCGAGACTGTGGAATTTGATGACTGGCTCCTTTCTGCTGATCGTGGATGTTGTAGGGGATCGTTTGACTCTGTCGATGTGCTACTCCTCGACTCCGTCAGGCGTTCTGGTGGTGCGGTCTCATTTTGCGACTCTGATCTGGTGTGTTGTGGTTGGGTGATGTGCCCACCGGCAGCCCCTTGGTCGTTCATCTTGGAGGAATTGAATTCACGAACCAGCCGACTTTCTCTTCCTTCCTGTGACGATTTCTGGAAGGTTGTCGCAAGACTAAGAAATACGATTACGATTGGTCTTCTTGATCAGTGGAGAACGGGATCTCTTTAGACGAAATGGGCAACTTCGGGAAAAGCCGCGCTAGGTAGTATTAAGTGATGAGGTCCGAGGGTGTGTGTGAGAGAAAGAGAGACCCTAGTGCCAGACGAGAAATACACAAAGTGCGGAGCTGTAAAAGGTACCACAAAGTCAGCTCAAGTCTCGTCGGGATGATTGCTCATGTGCAAGCTGTTTTGGGCACGGGATCCGGATGGCTGCATTGTCACCCGCTACACCACCAAGTAGAGAAGCGAGGGAGGGGGACGGAATGGCATCCTCTAGTCCAGAAGGGCGGTAACAGGGCTTGCTGACTGACCTGTAGGCGTCCTTGCCAATGCAACGTGAAGAGGCAGGCGGTTGGCTCTGAGCTTGCAGAACCTGTCGTATCTTGTTGGCTCCAGTGGGTATTCTCGCAGGACGTTGGCGTCGTTGTTGTTGTTGTTGCAGGTCGTGTTTCCACAAGAGATGCCCAGTCACAACGGGTGTGGAGGAGGAGGAGGAGGGGAATAGTGAGGCAGAAGTAGTGCCGACCAACGAAAATGCAGTCCAACCACAGAATAGTATGAGGAAGAGTGACTTGAAGTGACTGGTCTGTTTGCAGTACTTGTCCCTAAAAACAAGGAAGGAGGCACCCGCAACACGGGTTGAATTGTGCGTTTTTGACGTGGGACAGAAGTGGCGAGGCGTTGATGTTGCCGTGGTTTGGGAGAGAGGTGACAGACAAAGGGGGAGGAAGGAGCGTTGATCAACAATGCCTGGGTCGGTCGAAACGAGGGCACTGGGAGTGTTGAAACAGCAACTCGACGTCCGGGACAAGTCTTTCTACTCTTCAGGGCCCTGGACAATGGGCTGTTTGAGCTTTGGGATAATCCAGCTGGCGACGTCCGTGCTTGGGACACTTGGGTGGGTGTCTTTTCTGGTAACGAATATCCAAGAGTCAAGTCAAGGCGGCTTTGCTTGCGAGGCGTGTAGAGAAATCGTGCGTGCGCTCTCTGTGGCAGCGCTGGTGGGTCAAGGGGACCAAGTAGTATGAGAATCGCGGCTACTTTGGCGCAGCGGAAACTGAAGAGCAGTAACACAGACCCAAGCCACCGAAAGTAATTCGAGACCAGGGGCGGGACCGGAGCGGAAGGCGTAGAGAAAATAGAAGACTGGCACTTCAGATGAGGCAGGAGGCTTGTGGGCGGTGGTGGTGGGAGAGGTTTCTTTTAGGCGGAGCTAGAAACAAGCGGGCCGCTTGCTGCTTGGTGATCGTGGTCGTGTGAAGGAGGAAGCTTGAATCTTCAATAGACAGAGCAATGAAGCCAGGTTGGGAAAGAGAGAGAGAAATCAACAAAAGGAGTGCCACAAGTGAAGAGGGCGGATTGGCTGGCGGTGTAGTTATTAAGAAAAAAAAAAAGGCCAATGTGAAGGGTACGTATATACCAAGAACAAGGACAAGGAAAGGGGGGACAGGAAAATTGAATTAAACGGCCGGTATGAAGGGCACGATGGAGAGCGGTGACAATGAGAATGGATGAGGAAGAAAGGGAGTGCAGGATGCATGCATTGCATAGAGTGTACCAGCCAGCAACCGGACAAGGGAACCTGAAAGCGTGCTGGCGCTTGCGTTCGCCGGTCATATGTACAAGTACACATTACTTGGGTCTGGTATGGGAACGGTACCGTAAAGTTTTAGTTGGCACCTGCTATGCCTTGCCAATGTCCACATGCAGTCCCATCTCCATCCCCATACCAGACCAAGAACAGACCAGACCGAGCACCCGCTAGCTAGGCGATACATACCTCATCCACAGTCCGGTCCGTTCTGGTTACAGAATGTGGTGATGCGTGCCTGTGCGCATCGCACACGCGGGGCAAGTGTGGATAACATTTCCCGACCCAGAAAACCATGGCCGGCGGTCGACGACGATGGTCGACAGAGCGTGGCATGCCACAGTGCCATAGTAGCACCATACCAAAGTAGAACAGAAGCAAGGGGACTTGGGGCCATGGGGAGGGATGGTAGGTCTGTGGGCAGACGAACTGACTGCCCTGCCTTGATGCGCGCCTACCCACCCCCTCCCCCCAGGGAGAGAACAGACAAAAGGAAAACGACTGCCTGGATGGGATTCTAACGCCCGCTTTGATGGCCCTTGGATCCAACCTTGATGGCCTCGAAGCTCACGGACCAGCAGCAGGCCCGGCCGGAGCAGGACCCCGTTACAGCTGCAACGCTCCTCTCGCCTCACCCGCCTCAGATCCTAGTAGATGAGGTGAGGCTTGAGGCTAACCGGATTTCGTGTCGTCAGGCCCAGCTGGTATTGCGGCCATCTGTGCGCGGCGCGCGGTGAAAAAAACACTGGGGCGGCTTCAGACTCGTCGAAGCAAGCCAAGACCAGGCCGTTCCGGAGAGGCGGAATGCTGGCGATAGGTTCCAGATCTAGAGATTGATTTGCCTTGACTGGTATTCTGGTACGACGGGCTCCATGCCACCAACGGCTGTGGCTGATGAGATCTCAGAGTTAGGCCGCAAGCTGGAGTACCACAAAGTCCTGACTGGGTCCGGGGCCTGAATGGCGAAATCCCTTTCCGGCTGCGACATTGACAACAACGTTGCGCATCTGCATTGCTGCATCGCCCGCATCGCCTGTGGTGGTGGTGGTGGGGAGGGAGGGGAGGGGGGGGGATCAGGACTAAGGACCAAGGACCGGTGGATCGAGGCGATCATTGAAAGGAACGCGAGGGAATCATACTGTAAGTGTAGGAGTGCGACGTTCTTTCAGCTACTGCCAGGCAAAGCCAGCCCACACTGCTAAAACAGGATTCTCCGGGAGTGGCTGGCTTTGAGAACCGAAGGGTCAATGCCCTTCCTCTTGTCACCCAATGCCCCCCTTATTAGCACATAGTTAAGTAGCAACCAATACTGACCAGTCAACAAGCAATAGTCAATGCCCGATCTGCTCGCATTGAGACGTGAAAAGCCATGGCGCCTGACACGGTCATTCCAGTTAATTGTAAATAATAAGGGAGGTGTTGGATTTGTCATTCCCTGAGGCATGCGAAGATTCGGAAGTTCGAGAGAAGCTTTGTAAAAGTTCTGTGGAGTTTCCAAATTGAGAATCCCAAAGTCTGGTGCCCATGAGAGTGAGGCATGGGGGCTGGAAGGATGACCATGGCAGGGTTGACGTGCCCTGCTCCATGTGGGACCAGGCCTGGTGATACTTATGTCCAGCATACCCCTTCTCCAACTGCACACCAGTGACAGCCTTCATCAGGTGCCATTTTGAGAAGAGAATTGTCATCCCAAATTCAGCTAACACAAATTGAAAAAGAAAAGAAAAAGAACAATTAGTCTCTTATCCTTTGTAACTTACAACCCTCTCATATATCCCTAATACAGGCATTGAAAGTGTTACCGACTCACATCCAAAACATGTCGTGGCCCACAGTATCAAAACCAGAACACAGGGACATTTTGTTTGAAAGACTGCTGGGCACCTGAAGCGGACAACAATCAACCCACGGACTTAGGTGGGCTGCAGTGAAATTAGAGGACTCAAATGGGGTCTTGTCCAATCGCAACGACGCCCGCAAGACCACGCTGACGCTCACAATCCCAGCCCCCGTTTCGAGCACCACCCACGCCGCCAACGCAGCACCGGCTTCGACCTTTGTGGTGATCTTTATGTCAAATTGCGAAACCCACTCACCCCAAAGAAGGCACCAAAGCCGACAGATCACATGGTCGCTTCCCAGATGGCCCAAAATCTGGGGCTATGAGATTGAGGATCGCCCCGGAATTGGAACTTTGGGAACCTGGCAGATCCATCTCACGATGGTTTCTGACCATTGGCAAGGGGCCACCAACGATATGACCACACGAGGGACGTATCCACACGAGCAGCTCATTTCACACCGCAGCATTCAGTCATCAGTCAGTCAGTCAGCCATATCCATCACGAGATCCAACAGGGACCAGCCACGACAGAATGCATTCCTGCTACCGAATCAAGCCGACAGACGGTGAAGAGCTAGAAACAACAAAATTTTCTCAACAAGACGACTCATCATAGCAGCTCAGGCATCACCGCATCATCAATGCGTCCCCCATTTCCACCTACTGCATACTTCCATGCTACGATCCACTGCCCACAAGTGGGCATTGCAGCGCTCGCCCCGAATCTCGCAGCTTTGCTTTGTTGTGGTGAATGCGCTGGACAGGACTGGAAACCGCCCGCTTGGTCATGCATGCAGAAGAACGGTGAACAAGCCACCACTGCCCAATCCAACTTGCAGATGGCCTCCTGTCAACTCTCACCTGCCGCAGACAACGTATTCCAGCCATCCTCAAGGGCACGGGCACCGGCGGCGGGCACGTACATCCAAGTGTCTCGTCAGCCAAGCTTTAATAGTTGACGACTCTATTTGAAGGGGTTTTGGCGTGGCTTCCGCGCATTGTCACATTGTGTGCTTCGCAAACGTTGCGCTGCTTATGTCCCCGGGGAGGGGGATGGAGCGGATAAATCTTTTCCTCAATGCTCACTAACTCCACGAAGCCCCTCACAAAAATACAGCACCGCACTTTTTTTTTTTTTGAAGTGTCTTGCCTGCAGGGAGAGAGGGTCACAGTCGGTCATTGCAAAGGGAACTCGAACAAGATATTCCAAATTACCTGAGAACGGCCGCGGTAGCTGCTGTGGGGGCCACGCTTATTTTTGGGCCGCCCGGCCGGGACCCGAAACCAGCAGCAGCCAACACGCACGGGACTGCGTGCGTGTGCTAGCACAAGCTGCAACCTTGGACGGGGCTAGGAAATGAGATGGGCCAAGTCCCTCGGTGCAGTACAGTACAGTAGATTGCGAGGACTGCTTGCTGCTGCTGTACTTTGGTACAGCCTCACTGGGCAGCGTTTGGGCGCGTGGTCTGTTCCTACACGACCGTGGCACCATGGCTTTCTCACGCCGGCCCCTTCGTTGCGAAAAGCAAGAAGAAAGTAATAAAGTACGCCGAGGACGGGCCGGGGGGGGGGGTGAAGAGGTAACACAAAATGCGCAAAGCGGCAGGGACTGGCTGGCCTTGCAAACAAGATGTTCTCCCCAATCATCAGGCTTTCTCGATATGTTCAGCCTCGGATCCGGCGACTCGGTATCGACACGAGTGCAAAGAGGCCGCCGTTGGCTCCTTAATTTGGACCTCCTGGTCTCAACGAGGCTGCCGGTAAGGCTAGCCTTTCCATAACGTGGGGCTCCACTTTGGTCCTTCAAACGCCCCCGAGCCAACAAACGGTCGCGCATAGTGTTTCGTTTCATTCGCATCATTCGGCACCAACCACGAATTGACCGCGGTTCGTCTTTTCAACGATTTCTAAACCCGGGCAGTTCGCCGGTCTCATCCCGAATTCCTATTCAGTCCTTGCCCGCGGTATGTAGCCAGTGCTCGAGACAGGCGTTCGGTTCTAACAACGGGCCCACCGAACAACTCATTCAGCAACCCAGTCGCTGCTGCTGACAGATCCTGCGGTGACCAGCTGAAGATGCCGCCTTGATCCCAGAACTGGCGCAGTCGCTGGCGACCAACCCCATCAAAGTAAGCACAACAGCCCCAGCATCCACAATGGCCGGCCCGGGACTTTCGCATGGCAACGTTGGCTCCCACCAGGTACAACACGATTGCCGTGCAGCATGTTGGTTGCAGTGCATCTTGCTTGTTGGGTTATACGGCCTGAACGAGTCAGACCAGCACAGCGCCGCCCCCCGCTCGACGAACGACAACCACTGCACCCACGACCCAAAAAAAGCCGGCGTGGCAGCGATGACGAGTGCCACGACAGCCTCCCGGCCTGTCCTGTGAAGCCATCACACGTTCATGAGTTTCTGCGGCCAGCCAGGGAAGCGCACAAACCCAGATGCAAGAGCGTCCACATGGGGAATGGAATGCTTCGAGAAAGGAAACACCATGCAACGTCTCACGGTATGACGGTCGCGCCGCGGCGGCGTACAAAATTAGTCTTTGGTTCGCCATCGTGGCGTGGCGCCAGTCGTAACGACTGTGGTGTTCTTTATTTGCAATCAGGTTTTGTTTCTTCTTCTTTTTTCTTGCAATTTGGCTGTGCGTCGTTCCGGCCAGCCGCATACTACTCTGCTCAGCCTTCCGGCTCACCTCAGTGCCGGGCTGCGAGATGACAGAGGCCGAGATGCTGGCCCGCCGAGCTGCCGATGGGCGACAAGATGCACGCTCGGTGCGGCTAGCAAATCCCATGGTACTCGTTGAGCTTCGTTCTTGATGATTCAGTGCAGGAGCGGATCCGATTAGGCCATCATGATCCGAATGATCAGCATATCTCACGATATCGAACCAATATCTGCGACTCTTCATTTGCAGGCAGCCCCCCTACCCCCATTGGCGTATGCCCTCGTTATCACACCGCTTGTACAATACATGAAGGCGCTGGTGATCTATTTGTAGTCTGACCGGCCCAAACCCCTTCATTGATGGTCTTGAATCGGATCATCTGGCATCTGCCTCCAGTCTAAACAGCACGCAATCCAGCCAGGCTAAGTAGATCACCAAGAATCAAAATCGCCTCATTTTGTGTGTAAGTGGAGTGGGGCGGACACATTGATTGGAAATTGGACCCTTGAACTATTTGGAAGGGGGAGGGGGGGGGGGGGCTTGATGTCTGTTCACGATCCCGCAAACATCCCTCATCCCAGCGCCCATGTGGTCTTTTACAAGGGCTCTCATCGGTAATACCGATTCTGGGCGATCATAGGCGCCCTTTGGAAGTTGTCCTCCGAGCAGACGTCTCAGCGAGATTGGGAAGCACTTCGGCACTGCAGGTCAGTAATTTACACCCGCAACTCCAAAAGATAAAGATTGCAAGGTGAGGGGTTTTGTTTTTTTTGCATCATGGCATGTTATCAATTGCCTATGTAAGCCGTTGCTGTTGTGGCGGCTGGGCGTCTTTTTGTCCTATGCAGGGCGCTCACCAAATTCGGGAATTGCCTCTTTCCTCGGCGCCCTCCCCGCTGCCCACTTGAGCAGGTGATTACGGTATACCGAGTAGTAAGCGCGGCAATCTCAGCATCGCCGTCAGCCAGAGCGTCCTATACGAGAACACGTGCATAAACCCTTTCTGACGAGACCAACCTCATCCTGTAACACGCATAATGCAAGTAGCTTCCAGCTCTCCACACCACGCCGGGGGCGTAGACGGGCGGCGGCGGCGGCGACCACTCATGAGCAAGTTCTCAGGTCGCCGTGATGGCGCCGGCAGCGAGCCGCTGTGCATTGCATTGAGAAATGTGGATTCCATTTGTTTTTAAGTGCTTATTATGCGAACTGCTGGGTGCGTAGCATCCTTTCATAAAGAAAACACAGAAAGGCCCTGCTGCTTGCGTCAATCTATCTTGTGTCACCGCCCACTCCACACTGAAGGACCACTCGGGGATTTGATCAGGGTTGTAGTGGGATAAGTACGGCAGTACTTTGTGCTGTAAGCACTTCCAAAAAGCAAGTCTTTGGGGGCTAGATGCACGCGCCAGCCCCGATCGATATCATTATGTGCGACCACCAATTTGGCATAGCACCTGCTTACACCAAGTAAAGGTGCTCAGATTGCACCAGAAGAGGGCTCTTGCGTCAAACGTATATCAAAACCTCCAACCTCATCTGCACGCAGCTGCGGTCAAGGCAGCCTCTTCATGTTTCCACCCTCTAGATACTGCGCGAATCCAGGCACCGCCTGCCCGCCTCTAATGGGCTGCTGCATCTCCGAGCGCAGCGCATCGGTGCATCGTGACTGGGGTTCTTAAGCAGGCCCTGGATGTGACGACCCGATATTTTGGACGACGCGCAGAACAACATGTGCGCACACAATAGAGCTACTCCAAGCACGCACGACGCCTGCTGCTGGGAGCCGTCAAGCTATTTGGATTATATCGCCGAACGCCCACCCCGAAAACGGCGGGTTTCGCCCCATCTTGCCTGTTCCTTCGACCACTAACTTTGGAGGCTATGCCGGGACCCGGGGACGTGCCCTTTGGGAGCCCGGGAGTTTCGAGGGTCCTTGTTGTCGGAAACGTTAGCTGGATGTGGGTGGGTGCTATGGCTTTAATTTTGAAGACGTGCTAAAATAGATCTCCATGTTTCGAAAGGAAAGAGCCCCATTGATGAAGAAAAGAAGCATGTTTGGTCGCATAGTGGGACGACTTAGCCGCAACGGGGGTGGGTTCACCAGACCACGACCGCACCACAAGCAGCCCACAAACTCCAAAACCTAACATCATGCACCCACAAATCTGAATCGACCGAGTTCAATTGGGCATTCGCGACAATAATGCACTACCTTGGTAATAAAGGGCATGACATCACCTGCCGATGAAATACAGAATACAAAAAGTCATGTCATAAGAACCATTTTTACTAATGTAGTCACTTCATCTCCGAAGCACATGGTTCAGCAGCGAAAATATCCCAAGTGCGGCATCCATGTGCCTGCCATGCCTGCCATGCCTGCCATGCCTCCCATCCCCACCCAATGCCAATATCTTGTATCGAGTCCAAAATCCGGTTCATCGTCACGGCGCCCGGGTCGATGCGGCCGTCAGCATCACCATCATCATGCTTCACAGCTGACTCGTCTGTATCTTACTACAGTACAATCGTGGGGCAGCCGGCGGCTCGGGGCTGCATCTTTCGCTCGCCACGGGCGACGATCGTTTCATCCCCTCTTGATGCACGCCGCGCCTCATCCTGAATGTCATCAGAAGAGAAGGAGAAGAGAGAACCAGATCCATTCCATCCCAAATTCGGCCACTGAGCCGAGACCGAGCCTCCAAGCATAGCAAAGCGAGAAGCGCATGCGAAGTACGAAGTAACATCACGCATTCGTTCGTGTTGATAAGCCCTCAGACTTTTGCCTGCTAAGTCGCCAAATTAGGCGGCGCTTTATCAAATTGATCCATCTATATCCTTTATTTTACGAGACCTTCATGTTGACTGAATTTGCGTCTGCTCGTTGATTACGGGTAATTCAGTAGTCAATGACGGTTATTTCAGCTGAGGCGCACACAACATTTGTGGTCACCCAAAATGGGTTGACATGCCCGTCCCACGCCCGGCACAGTCTCTTCAGCTCCCTCGTCTTTTCGTTGAAGAAGGTCAGTCATCATCAAACAGAAGCTCCGGTCAAGCATAGGGTATATCTTCATCCGTATTTCCCTGTTTTCCTACCTGCGACAGCCCGCGGCAGCCACGGCCTCGGGTACGGAACCCCCAATCGGAGCTACACCGAAGCACCTGCTCCCTGCTTCCCTCGTGGCCATGCCTACCTGCTGCTTGTTCCCTTCGGAAATCGGGCATTGTGGTCCCAAGGTTCTGCGAGAGTCTGTACGGAGACTATACAGTACTGTGGTATAAAAGCATGACGAGATCCGGCAGTAGGGTACCATGTCCAGTGTGAATGCCAACGTGGAAGCCTCTAGAAACCCCCCCCCCCCCCAAAGGGCACCGGAACATCGGGTCCAATGATTCGTCTGTTGTGGTGGGCAAGCAAGGTCAAGGTGACGAGCAGACAGCATGAGGGAATGGATTTGGATGGCATTGGATGTGTTGCTGTTCGTCAAGAAAGAGGAACCTCCCGCGCGCCTTGGTATAAAATTAGCAACCCTCAAACCCAGAGAAGCACTTGGTCGATGGGTTCAAGCAGACCCCCATCCTCCCTGTCCAGTCCTTCCTACCGAAAATCCTTGGGTGGGAACTGGACTGGGGGATGGGGAGGGCGCGCATAAACGAACTCCACCATTCTTCCGGCGGGTCCTTCGATCGGGGCTTCCAGAAGGTTTCGACCTTCCAACGCCGTCAAGTGGTCCCCAAACAGAAGATGATACTCCGTCCCGCCGTACAATATCTCATCACGCAAACATGTACTTTGTAGGTCACGGGAGACGCCCGAAAGCATCACATACCTCCGAGATCCAACTCTAGCCCGCGCCCGTGCGAGCGGCCGAACCAGCACTGTAGCTCCAAGTGGGAATACCTTACGTAGGCGAGGACCTGGGTAGTCGGTCCACTTGAGTGCATGTCGACACCGACGGATTCATCCTTTGGGCCTCGGCCCTCTCCTTCACAGTCCGTGGACGGTACCCGCTTGGCCCCTACACAGTACAAAACAGAAACCCTGACCGCGACGACGCCGTCGGCGCTGGCGGACCACTGATTGTGCATGGTTCGTATCGACGATAGTGCCCTACCCTCCTTCGCGTCATTCGCGTGCATATCCCACTTCGCCCTCGCATCGTTTCATTCGAGGTGAAATATTAATCACTGGCTGGGCAAACGCCCGAGTCGGGGCCATGCGTGGCGAGTGCAGCTACGCTGCGCTCTATGATGCGCTGGGTGGCGGTGAGGGCTGACATCAGTCTGCAATTTCTCTACCTGTCTGCCTGCCTGTTGTCGTTGCATCGAGTGGCGGTCGAAGGTTCTGCGCGCGACAGTAGGTGAACTTTTCCTTGCTCTGTGACAACGACGCATGCGACCCAGCCACCCCAACGTGGCCATCGTGGGCCACACACCTCGCATTTTGTGCGTTTTCAGGGTGGGTTGTGCAGGGACGATGCCAGTTGGGTGTTTAAGCATCATGCCGCAGGCAACAAGGGCATATTCGTTCGAGAAAGAGAGTTGTTTTGCTTGAACGACGATCTGTGGGAGGGAGTTTCAACCTCTGCATGTTCTGACTAGTCTCGCCTCTCAGGTACGGGCACGACGACATCAGGATGGCAAATTGATAGACCAAGATTTATAATCACTCAGTAGGATTTCACGAATGCACGTCGTAATTTGAGCATAGTCATGCGACAAGTTTTCCCATTGACCTCGCTGGCTAGGTACTTGATGTAGGGTGGGCCTCAGACTGAGTGTAATGCAACTCATCTTGCCATCGCCTTGCCAGTCGGCCCGGGATGCATCACGACAGCATCATCTGACACGCCGCGGCTTGGGCGGCGCCGGCCCAAGACAATTTGATCCGCAAGCGATCGTTCTTAATATTATCCCGGGTTCCAGTAGACAAGAGCTGAGACACCATTTAGACACATGCAAGGGCTCGATTTTCCGAAGAGCATCGGACCGACGGTTGTCCAGCATGCGCTTTGTTTGCCGTCCGCGGGCCGGACGCCTTGCCCATTCCAACCGTTAGAGTACCGATTCCGGATTCTGCGTCTTGCGGAATGCCATCCCTTGCCCGCGGGAGTTGTCAAACCCATCAGAAAGACAGTCAGCCTAAGCGAGAGACCCAAATCAACCTTCATAGTATGAAGTTCTTACTATGTTAAGACATCGTCGGTTGTGGCCTGGTGAAATATTCAGAACATCGCCCGACAAGTCCACATTCCTGCCACTGCATAACACACGACACGTCGAGTCCACGTCCGTAATCGAGAGCGAAAGTCGGTTGGGAGCTCATAGCAATGCTCCCAGGACTCTGATTTGAATGTCCTATGCGAAGATTGACCAACTTTTGCGGCAGAGCTGGCACGGCTGCTCGGGTCAGGGTGGTATTCTCCATGCCAGAGTCCCGGATCATCGGTTTCGTCACTATGTCGCCGTCCGCTCCCATAAGTAGTGCCCTCTTGCTTCATCGTAGGTGGTCTGTCGTCGGCTCGCATGTTCACAGCTGGGTCGTTGATGCTCGGGTGTGCCGTCCGATTCGTTCCTGAGACTGGATTCACAGGATCGCCCCGACTTAGTCTTCCCCTCCATGTCCCTGATGTACACATGAACGCCTTTGAACTCCATTGCAAATATGCCGTAGTATGAGAATAGTATCGATCGCCCTTCGCTCGTGTCGCCCGTCCATCCACTGCTGCGTCTAAAAACCGATCATCAAGTGCACCTGCGCAATGTTAGTTCTTGCCCTCTGCTGGCGCACCTCCCTTGCCTCCGCGCCGGGTACCCGAACCGACAGAAATTCCTGATAGAGTCGACCTACAGCCATAGCAATACAGCATATGCTCACATACGGACTCAGCCGTTCCCCGATTCGTGCGAACTTCCAGAAGAAGCTCATGGGTACCGTATCCTTCCGCTTGTCGAGGAGCGAGGGCATCATGTCGTGCACATAGGCGGACGTGCAGATCAGGAGGAGAACGACGAGGAGGAGCGACTGGAAGTTGAAGAGCGCGGTCTGTAGGGGGCCGGGCGCGCGAGAGCGCAGCGTGTTAGTAGTTGAGGCATAGTGGTCTCAGAAAGGGACGTGGTTTGCGACGCACCATGATTGCTTGTGAGCGCGGACACTTAGTTTCCAATTGTTTGGGTAGAACTGCCCAGATAGATCGCTTGCGACGAGAGTGAATATGCGTGCGGTATGGCGTGAAGGCTGGGGAGGACGGTTTGTGATTGTTCGTTGACTGTTGAAGCCTGTGATGATGGACAAGGACACTTCTGGCAGGGACTCAAGCTAGCCGCTGCGAAGGGACAGGGTTATAAAACAGGGATCATCCCTGTAGCTCTCCACACTTACAGTACGGTACCCCTGCAGGCACCACCTCTAGCTAAAGTGCTTGCTTCTGAGTTCGATATCTCGGATCTTTCAACTCGACTCCAACCAAACACCCACAACGCAAACAAACCACTCCATCCTCAAGTCTAGCCTCGAAGTCACCGACTGCCCTTCCAGTACCACCATCATCGCGTATTGTCGCAAGGGCACCACAGCCTACGAGGCCCTCCCACCAAGATGGAGCCACGCGCGCGCGCCGGCAAGAATGTCGGCAAGATGAACTTCAGCAACCAGGAGCGTACGCGCAGCCACCATCCGCTCCAGCTCCCACGTCGTCTCCCTCCCCGCTGACACGGCAGGATCTACCCCGACCAAACAGTAACCCAGTTCCTCATCGCGCACGGCGACGCCCGCCAACCGCTCCCCGAAACCATGAAAGTCATTGACGAGATCGTCACCGAGTTCATCCAGGGCGTGTCCTTCGAAGCGGCGCGCATCGCGCGCGCCGGGGGCCGCCAGAAGGTCAAGTACGAGGACTTCCAGTTCGCGATGCGCAAGAACCCCTTCTACCTGGGCAAGGCCGCGGAAAACAAGGAGCTGCGCGAGAACATCGAGAAGCAGCGCAAGATCTTCAACGAGGAGGAGTACACAAAGGAGGAGGCGGCGGCGTCGGCGGCGAATGGCGGGGCCGCGAGCGGGCGGGGCCGTAAGCGGAAGGCGCCCGGGAGTGCGGTTGGTGGTGCGGTGGATCCTGCGGCGGCGGAGACGAATGCTTCGAGCAGTAAGACGGAGGGCCGGACGGCGCTGGATGAGGAGGAGCTTGGTGATGCGGATGATGAGGATCTTGACCTGCTTGTCCCTCCGTCTTCCCGGAGGGCTTAGAATGCTCGGATGGGACAAGGTGCGAGCAAGCGGAGGGTTACTTTCGCGGCGGAGGAGAAGAACACTTGATTAACAGCATTGCGATGGCGTTTTGGTCGGATGGGGTGGGTATTTTTTCTTGAGTTGGCTGGGGCGTTAAGGCTTGGGACACATCAACACCAGGTTCAGGTACGGTCGAGGCATATACATTCACAACAAACCTTTACTACACATGGTATTTCGCTGCCTCGACAAAAGTTCCATGAGCAGTAAATGCGACAATTACTTTCTTTCCGAGTTGTGGGCGTCTCCAAGATGGTCGAAATTTTTGGCACGAAGGATCTCCCGCAAGCCGGTGCTGAAATTTTCCCGCCTTTGCGACCGATATCCATCATCGACTTACAACAAAGACAGTTTCAGCGCACCACCATAGTCGACTTTCGGAGTGGACGACACGCAGACATCGAAGCATATCGCTTGTACGTCTCAACCAAGAGAAGAGAACAGATATCTTCAATGCCAAACATGATCGCCACATACACAAGCATACATACACCCTTGATCAACACAATACCTCATCTTTCAAGACGACGTTGGCCGCAAGCTTTGCCTTCGAAGTGACTGGGACATTCTCCAGGTACAGGGTCTTAGATATGCGTGGGTGTCCCATAGTAAGGTCAGTTTCAGTATGGGAGCATGGGGTGAACCCCATCTCAACCGACGAGGTTAGGTACACTCCCATGTCACATGTTTTTTTTCTTTTTTTTTTTTTTGCTCGTACGCGCTACTCGCAGTTTTCGTGGTACCTGACCGGAATGATGGCCATTGAGGTGCTCGTGGGAGGCTCGTGATGGCCAACAAAATATACCGATAACGGCAGCAGGCTGTCGATGGGACCTAATGAAGGTCGTGGATATTCCCGCCCACCGGAAGAAAACGACCACAGATACATTTCGGAGGGAGTCGCCCGTGTATTGTGCGAAGTCGGCCTCCTTGAAATTAAAGATTAAATTGCTCCAAGTAGTGTTGACGTGGCAATATATGCTCGAGGTCTGCCTTACCCAGCCAGACATATCACAGGTATCAGACGGGGTCAACGCAGGAGAGTGACAGTCTGGTGGATGCAGCAAGCACACGGAGCACTGCTGGTTATTTGTACGCTTCATGACACTTAGGGTGAGCTTAACAGCATTCTCCAGGTTGGACGGAAGGTCTTGAGTGACCCTGTAGACGCAGTGTCAGTCTCCTTATATACCTAGTGCACACCTGTCAATGCTGCATGAGAGCCTCTCATCTCACCAGAGTTTGCCCAGAGGGCCTATGGCCCGATAGATACTCGCCCAGGGTGTCCTCGGTGACTAAACCGAGGACTAGGACTTGCCGAAAACAATACTCAACAATGCTGCCCTCTCCAGTGATGTATCGCTCCAATTGAAAGCAGTAGTAACACGGGCGGGCGCTCACAGGGCGTTCATATAGCCTGCGGCGGTGAGCTGGACATGAGCTTTTGACGACAGCTGTGCCACAGTCCCTTTGTCTCGAAGCCAGAGCGCCGGCGAAGGTCTTGATGTTGAATAAACAAACCCGCTTCGCTCAACAGCATCGTCACTTAGCCTGACATGGCGTGAGTAGCAAAGTAAAGTCGCCGTATTCCTCACACGCAGGCAAGTCTTTCAAAAGGGTGTATTGGTAGATCTATCGTATACGCATCAGGTATCATTTGTTGCGCGCTCTGGGTATGAATGAATTATCCCTCCTCCGGCCACAGCTTCGGGGGCCAACTGCCCAGACCTGGCCCTGTCTCACCCAAAAGTCGCCGCCGCTTCTCCAACAAGGCTGGCTGGTATCATTATAATAACGCTGAAACAACAATAAGAAGAGACACACCATAAACACATGAAGTTATGCCCAAAATTGGAGGGGCTTAGGAGGTATTTCGGCTGTCGGTCGCGTCGAGCTTATGGGTATTGGTTTCCAGCGGGCATTGGCCAGTCATCTTCCGTGATGGACGACCAGAACACCCAGTTCATCACAACCGCCGCCAAAGTGAAGAGAGTCTGGAAGAGCGCGCCGTCGATCTTGCCGTCTGTGCCGTTGCAAATGTGCGAGCTGATGACGTAGTTGAAGATCTGGCCCAGAGCGAACAGGACAGCCGCAAGGGTGAGGTAGATCATGGGTCTCGTCTCGCCGAGCACGCGCAGGACGAGGATGGCCTCGAGCACATAGTATGCCACGAAGAAGATGAGTGGAATGAGCTGGTAGAGGACGTAGAGGGCGATGTTGCGATAGGGGGCGTCGTAGCTCGAGTTCCAGTAGCCAGTCCACCTGAAGCCAGTGTCGAGGGCGATGTAGCCTGTCCCAACGAGCAGAATGGCAGCCGAGGCGATGAGTAGGCCGAGTGACACTGGTGTACCGTCGTCCAAGACTTGGTATCCCACAATGCCATTGAGCATCAAAATCCAAGCGGTCGCGATGACAAAGCCGATATGAATGCCGGTGAATGCGATCCGCACGGTTGAGCTTAGGGGGAACTCGCCGACGGTGAAGATCTCACATATCGATAGGACAATGTAAGAGGCGAGAAAGAGTTGCACTTCCCTGTTGAATATCAGCGACACCGCAGTCAAGAAAGGCCGAAGCGGCGCAGGGGAATCGTCGCCCAGCGGCGCAGCAGCTTACCTTCTCCCAACAGCAGCCCTTTTCTTCTCGGACCGCAGTATCAGGTAGATACTCGTAACAATGGCGATTGCACAAAGCAGGATGCTCCCCAAATTTCCAAGACGACGCCCGCCACTCAAAGGTATTCCGGTTAGCTGGCAACTATCCGCCGTATCCCATGGTCCGCTTTGGCTGTGACTTGTCGAGAGCAGGTTGCATATCGGGAGGGTGGAATCGCGGCAGAAATTCTGTGGTTTCACTGGTCAGTACAGATTCGCCACATTGACATGATTCAAGAAGGCGCGTCTGGTGTCCAGCGCGCTCGCTCCTCGAAGTTGTGCATGTAGTTGCTTACGCCGAAATTTCCAAACTGTGTTGACCCCATTGCGGCAGGCCGGACCCGGGATCTAGTGAATCAGGAAGCCCGGCGCAAAGAGATCCAAGCGAGCGAGCGTTAGCTGTGCCGGTCTAGCACAAGGCAATTGTCACCAAGCCGTAGTGGTCGTTTTCCGCGGAAAGATGACAGTATACTCGTGGCTGGTGGAAGTACACCTCAGATTGTTTTGCGTGGAAGAAATCGCGGTGAGGATGTTCGGCAACGTGATGGCCTCGCGAGTGGGTCAATGTTTCCTGTTCCTTGCCAATGCCCGTATTTCGTCCGAGCTCCTTTAGTCGAGAAACAGATCGATTTCTTCCACAATTGTTCGCGGGTTTTGAAATTGAGTCGTACTCTAGATCGTCCGTGTAGCGCAGTCTAAAATATTGACTAGCAATGCGCGCCGTTTCCTTCCAATTCTAATTGAATCGCAATTGTTTGCGGTCGCCAGGTTCGGAGAACTTCGCAGCGAAAGTGATGTTGGTCTGTCGGAATCGTTGGCTCGTAGTGGATCATTCGCTTCGTTCGCTTCGTGTGAGAATTCTCGAGGGGATGCGGGTCGCTGCTTCTCAGCGCATGCAAGAGGGCGGATTTGGTGGTTGGTCAAAAATAGAACAGAACTAAGAAAGGCCGAACACAAAAGAAGTGATGGCTTCCTGCCCTGGGGCTGTGCTTGCTTCCTGCCGGGGTGAGCGGAGCCAGCGGCACGGGTGCTGCTGAGAAGCAGGCTTTTGGCTTGGATTGACCCTGGTGCAAGTGCGACACAGTTGCAGTGATTGCAGTGAAATTCCAATTGAAGCAAGGCGCGAAGTTTTGGAGATTGGCGGTGGTTGGTCAGGCTGGTGTGGATCCACTGTCTCGGGTGCTGATTGGAAGGTAGACGGCCGAGGAATGAATGACCTTGGCCCGGAACAACTTCTTGTTTAAATTGAAGGGTGTCAGGTGTTTTAAGATTGCCTCTCGCGAGTCGAAGTGATGCGACAAATAATGAACGAAGAGCTGCTCCCTTGACAATGGTGATGATAGTGGTGGCTTGACTATTAACGCATGCAATGCAAGAGAACCCCCAAAAAGGGAGATGGTCCGTCCGTACAGTGTTGTAAGTGCTGGCATCAAGTTGTAATATGCCCTCGTCATGTCGTCGCCTCATCGCAGAGGGCAAGCGAGCGCTAATATAAATCCAACGACCCAATTCCAATCCAAGGTTGCAGGCGATCTCTGCTCGCCTGGAACACTCCCATCCCTCGTCAACGATCATCCGATTGCCGGCTGCCCGATTGCTCTGGCAAGTCTGGCAACTATCATTAGCTGCATCCCCCCTCGACCATAAAATCATGCACGATGAACTGGACACTGCTGGGCACAAATCACCGCCAACCATCGCCTTGATTCCTCGCCACCCTTGCCTTGTCTGTGTACAAAGTAGCTTTGGGTGTGCACATGTGACTGAGGATCAGCCTTGCTCCCAGCACTTACATTCCGAAATAACATCAGATCGCTACCGTGGACTTAACCGAATACTGAAGCTGGTAAGCGGCAGCTACGGACCAATGTTCTGACCTAAAGTAAAGTCTGGTCCCGGCCGAGATTACGGCCCGGCTGGTCCGGCTCCGAAGTTGTTTCTCATTCTCAAGGGCAATGCCGAACGCCAGCTTTCCATATGTGGATAATGTTCATCTTCCATCGCACAACATTGGAGCAAGAGCTCACCAAAGCCCACTACGAAGTTACGACCTCGTCCCACCTCAGCTGAGAAACAACATGGGCTCCACGCGTATAACAACCTAAAAGGAAGCCTCGTCCCACGTCACCTTTTCGAGCTCGGAGATTTCTCCATCATGCGGTGTGCCGCGAGGCTGCAAGATCACGAAGCTTGCGCGCCTCCTGTTGCTTCTGTGCGCGGGGTCCGCTGTCCAGGGACTAGTACCGGGCTTATGGTTCTCTCGAACAACATGTCGCAGAGTCGGTATTTCCGACTGTTCGTGTCCAATTGTGGCTGATGATTCGAATACCCAGAAAACACTATCTGATATGCAGTGAGCACCATGGCTGCTGCGCTCCTCCGCTTATAATGTGATGTCACAGGCTGAACCAGATTCTCTGCCATCAAAACTCCCCACCCTTATCGTTCTTCCAACTGCCTGCATAGTGGTGTTCGACAAGCGGAGGACCGAGACTGGCAGTCACCTTCTCATCATAGAAGTTCATCACCCGCGAAAACGCAAAGCCAGGCAAAAACAACACATCGCCGACAAGCTTTGGCTCGATAAGAAACCACGTACTCCTCCGCACTTCCTCAAACTCTTCATCCGACACGCCCAGCATCCGTTGCAGACTCTCGAAAATACTCCGCGTCATCCGCCTCGGCCCGCAGAATGTGACAATATCCCCCATCATCGGCGGCGTCGCCGTGATTCCCGCGACATCGACCTCGTTGTCCCGCGCGACATCGAGCACCCCCTGCAGGAGCCCCTCGACGGCAGTCAGCATGTGCGGCGTGCCAGGTTTCGCCAGCACCGTCCAGGTGGCGAGCTCGTGCAACGCCTGCCCCGTGTGCTCCCAGGGCGTGTCGAATTCCCAGCCCACGATGAGGGAGATGTTGTCGTTTTTGTAGGCCGCGGGGATCCAGGTCTCGATGGGCGAGTTGCAGGAGACGTCGAGGTCCGACCACATCCCACCCTCGGCGTACAGCAGGAGGTACCGGAGCCAGTCGGCTTTGATGATGGGGATTTGGAGTGCGAGGTAGGCTGCCACCAGCTCAGGACGGTCGGCGAATGTTTCTGAAACCCAGACATCGGCGGCCTCGTCGGTGAGGAATTCGACTGCCCAGTGAGGGTTCTTTTCTATGCAGCTGCCGACCCATTCTACTGCGTCGTGGTGGAGGCCTTTGGACCCGAGCTTGTACCATATCTTTTTGGGAATCTCGTCCGGGAGCTGGAGCTGCGTCTGTAGCTGAGGGTTGGAATCGTAGGAGGAGTTGGGGGCGTCGAAATTCCACGACTGAAAGAGGACGAAGATGATGATGATGGCAGCGGCCAGCGTCGCGATCTGTCGGACTGGTGACGAGGTCGAAAAGAGGTATAATGACCTCGATTGCGCTGCGTACATGGCGAGACCGAGGCTCAAGATTTGGGCGACGGATAATGAAGGTAAGTAGTGCAGAAAACCCGGTCTCAAGAAGAATTGCTACGAGTCGAATCAGTCGTTGTTGGTCTTGGGCTGCGTCTGGACGAGCACCGCGTGTTCCTGCTTCGAGCCACGTCCTGACATAGGGAAAGAAGCGTAAGTGAGGTCGCAAACATTCTCACATGTGCGAAAGAATCTTTGTAATTGTTGGCCTTGAAGACTGGCCGATGTTGGCCCATCTGCCCCTCTGCCCCTTTCGCTTACAGTAGTGAGTAGCGCCAACAGACCGTAACATCGGTTATGGGGCGTAGTCACCACAGCGGCACTGAGCCGCGCGGCTGCCGAACTGACAACTTCACAACTCACACACCACTTCAGACCCGACAGCCTGGTAAAATAAGGACGCGATATGAATGAGTGGACCCAAGTGCAGGTCTCAATTTAATCACCCACCAGCTTTGAGGCGGACTCTTCAAACAAGGGGAACTCGACTGCACACGTGATTCTGTACTGTCGAACAGCCTCGTCTGTGTATGCCGACAGCTCAGATCAAAATTCACTAACTTCCATAGTATCAGGACAACAAGAGGGCCTGTGGTCGAGGCGAAATATAACGGAGCAGGAACGGTGTACACACTCCAACACCAAGCCTAAGTGGACAAAATGTGACGACCTGCAACACTCAATGCCCAAGACCATACCTAGGTAGTAACAAGCAACAACCTCAGCACAACCGCGCAATCGACACGGCACACACCCCGACGATGGAAAAACTGGCCAAACTAAAGAAAATAAGGACGTCAAAAAGGTTCAAAAAGGTTCGGCCCCCTTATGGGAGCCTACATCCTCGGCTTTTTTGCGGACTCGAACCCACGACCCCGGCATGCCTGGTTTTTGCTGTTACCTCTGCTCTTACCACTACACTACGCGTGCAAGTGATTGCCGGGGCGGTGACAGGTCGAGCGTTCGGTCACACTATCAGCATGGAAGGTACGAGAAAAACCTAGCTGTGAGGCCGACAACGGCTGGCTGGTACAGTACCGCGCAACGGAGTCAATCGCCGGACACCTACTTATACATTGGCGGGAACGCACTCTGGCAAAGAGCAGCTTGGAAAAACATACTGGGACCCTATTTAATGATTCAGACACACAAAGGAGCTCTCGTCCTCTCACGTGAGCTTTGATTGATCTGCTAGCGGTGAAGGGGAGATGATTTCCCACCGCGTCTAGTACCCGTTGAACAGCATCGGCGCGTATACAATTTTGCGAGGATCTGTCGGACTAGAGTCCAACTACTCTATGTACACAGCTGCGCCCTTGAAGTCTTTCACCAGACTGCTTCGGGCGATCCAAGCAAGACTTCATCCAGCTTTTGGTCCTCAACCGGTGCGACTATCGTGACGCGCTTTTCGACGTCGGAAAACAAGGCTTTGACAGGTTTCACCACTGCCCTGGCACGAGCCTCACCCATAGACACATCCTCGCCTTCTGCTCTGCCCGCATTCGCGAAGCTTGTTGGGCTTGACATCGGAAACTTCAACGTGGCGATGGTTGGTGTTGTGGCAAGCCGGTTGGCCTTTCGTTGCGAGAATGGCCAATCCGATTCACAAGAAGCCTTGCAGAACATCGTCAGCAAGAAGGAAAGAGCATAAGCATACGCTCTTGTAACCACCGTCCAGTCGTGGTCGGGTTTCAAGAACGGTCTTCGTTGCATTTGAACGAAAGCAGACCCTCCAAAGCATGGAGAACCATATTAGTTTTATTGGTCCGCAGTGTTGGAGCTGATGAGACGTAGTGTTTTCAAAATACGGAAGCAAGCGACAACGAAGTGTGGAATGATCGCGTGCCGGAAGACCATATAGTGATACAGTGACCCACGGAAGGAGACTTTGCGAGAGCCTATACGTGGCCGAAACTTTACAGCTTTCTCTTCGGTAGAGGTCGAATGAACGTCTCTGGTAACGGCCTCCACTTGGAAAGACTTGGGACAAGCCTTGCCCTATTTTCCACCAGAAGCAGACTCGAGCGATGGCAGAGGCAACCCATCGCGTCTCCAAGCGTCAAGTCTGCCTGCATCTGCCGTAAACCAGCCACAGTGAAGACATATGGACACCACGGCACTCGTCGTCAAAGACCTCATATGACACAGCTAGCCCGCGCGAAGGAGACAGTAAGTGAGATGTCGTCGGCCTCATTAGGTAAGAAATAGTCAAGGCAGGTGACACGACAGACGCATGGCCAATGTGAATGGCGCTCTCGTGGCTGACAGAGATTTTGAACCCTGAAATGCGGAGATGGTGTGCATGTGTGCCCTGATATGCTCTGGTTTGGGGGAGCTGTAAGGCTTTCTCAGCAAGTCAGCTGGGGCGGTTTGGCAGTGGAAAGAGGTCTCGTGTGCTTCGGAGCTGATGCGTCTTGTGCTCGCTGGAGCCATTGATGTGTGCTGCGTGCTACAGTTGGTATCGTCAGTTCCCAAAACCTGAAGCGCCATAGCCGCGACCTCGATGTTGTGTGATGCACAGAGTGCATGTGGACGGTGATGATCGCAGTGGACCCTCTTGACCCTTTGGATCCAAGTGAATTTTCGAAGTCGATGGCCGAGGCTCCGCTGGGGAAGACCCTTGAATTCCAATGCGGGGTGGCGTCATGGGCCCGTCTGGGGTTGACCAGGATCAGGCTGTGTGAGCTTTGTTCCTGGGGAAGTCGAGCGTGAGCACCGCAAGTACTATACATAGCACAGTACCTACGGAGTCTCGGTATTTGTTACTAAGAAACTTCACGGTTTGTGTGCCGGCTCGAGAAATATAGCAAAGCAAGAGGAGTAATTGGAGATCTCGTGGACATCCAGGCGGGGATTGTCACTGAAGATTCTAGAATCATACTGCAGATACCCCGGATTCGATCGTGTCGAGCGAGGTCATCTGAGTGATGCGGGTCTTGGAAGTTGGGAACACTCCGCAGGTTCATGAGCTCAGGTGCTCTCATTGCTAGCCGACTCGAACAGGCGAGGATCATGTACTGTACAAGGTGGATTAACTTCACTCGGCTGAGTGGCAAAGCCATGCGATACCCATGGAGCAGGTCTGAAGTGCCTGAGTGCAAACACGAAGTATTGAAGAGGTTGGAAGAATGGCCCACCACGCTGTCAGGCTTCTTGGTGGAGGTATGACAGCACTGTACATACAGCACAATTGATCCGTGGATGGCTTTATCTACCACTCAAGACCCGCGGGACCGGCTCGAACGCCTGTGCATCTAAGATAAGAAAGTACATAGTATCCAGCCGGCCGGTAGGTCGGGGCAAGGGCCAGAATCGACCAGCTGGGCAGAGGACGGGAGCATCAAATGTCTTTTTATATCACATCTATCTCAAACCATGGACGTCCAGGCAGCCAGGTTGAAAAGGGGGCCTGTGGATCGTCATATGGGGAAGAAATTGCTAACGCAGTACATTCTAGTACACCAGTCCTCAGGCGATTGGCTTGTACTCCCACATCAGATGAACCTGGGAGGTTCGGGGCTTAAATGCTCGGCCAGGCCAGGAGGCCAACTTGATTAAGTTGGGCTGATGCCAATCAGCTGCAAGCATCAAATCGCAAGCGTTGACAAGCGCCTTTAGAATAGGAACCTTGGAAACCTCGAAAACCCACAGGATTCTAATCGTGACTGACTGACTACTGTCAATTGCTCACACACCGCATCGACTCTGCCAGACGACACCCGCCACCTCCGGCGCAACGACAAGGACAAGACCCCTGCACTATCCTCACATGCCCAGTTGAGCTGCAGCCGCTGCCGTTCTTAGCCCGTTGTACTGTACCTCGCGCTAGGTCACATTAACTTTTTCACGGCTACAACCAAGTTTTTGTCTTGCTTTCCCATCGAGGAGGAATCCACCTGAAGAGGAGACAGAGTCACTGACCCAAGCCGCACGAGTCTTGTTGCTGCGGCCGTTGCATCCCGTCAGCCTGTTCCGAACACCGCTCCACAACCGAGACGCCGACCTCACTGCCGTGCCATTCGCTCGCTTGTGTTTGCTGGCCTCGTCCAATTCCCAATCCAACCTACGCCCTCACCCGCCCGCCCTCCTGACTACACCACACATACTTTCTCCTTGCAGGCCCGGGAATGCCGTATGCCTTTCTCAAGCTCAAAGAGCAACACCCGCACTCCATCTAACATCCCCCTCCGGTCTTTTCCCCGTTCCTCTGCCTCCCGGTCGCACGATACGCACGATACTGAGGAGACGACGTCATTCCTGCAACCAGGAGGAGCTGGAGCTCGACCAGGCAGCTCGCACACCGGCTTCCGCGTCGACAGGCCCGGCTCAGACTCAGACCCAGACGACTCTGATTCCTGGGTCGAGACTGGCGACATTGGCGACCAGTTCGACGACCAAGACCCTTTGCGTGCACGCCTCAACGACACCCTCGACGAGTCTGTCCTTGCCGGTCTGAAGTCGAGACACCACCACCACCCGCACAAGAAAGAGAAGAAACACGTCCGCATCGACGACAACGCGATCTACCACGACCACCACGGTTCCCATAGTCATACTGGCGTCGTTGATAAGGAGGCAATTGCTATCCCAGAGGTCATCACACGTCGACCTTCCAGGGCGCAGCGCCTACTGAACTCCATCATGCCGTCCTCAAGTAGAGGCTTCACGGGGAAGCCCCTGATGTAGGTTCCGAACGCGCACTCTCTTGTCGTGCCTGTCGTGACTCCGTGTACTGATGCTGTGATTTGCCAGTTACTTTACGAGTATCTTCGTATCATTAGGCGTGTTTCTCTTCGGATACGATCAAGGTGTAATGTCGGGCATCATCACGTACGTCTTCTCTCTGGAGGAGCTCCCTCCTCTGGCGGCTTTCGCCTTGCCGGCACCTCGTAGCTAATCCGATATGTGTGCAGCGGCCCGTTCTTCAAAGACTACTTCCACCAACCCTCGCGAGCCGAGATAGGAACGATGGTCGCCATTCTCGAGATCGGTGCCTTTATATCGTCCCTACTCGTTGGCAAGATTGGAGACGTGATCGGCCGTCGACGTACTATTCTCTACGGCTCCATGATTTTCTTCGTCGGCGGCGCCCTGCAGACTCTCGCGACAAGCATGCCAATGATGATGCTAGGCAGAATTATTGCTGGTCTGGGCGTGGGCTCGCTGTCCACCATTGTCCCGGTATACCAGTCCGAGATCTCGCCCCCGCATAATCGTGGAAAGCTGGCTTGCATAGAGTTTTCCGGTAACATCATTGGGTACACCACCTCGGTCTGGGTGGACTACTTCTGTGGCTTTATCGAGAGCGATTACTCGTGGCGAATCCCCTTGGCCATGCAGTGTGTCATGGGTGGTCTGCTTGCCATTGGAAGTCTGGTCATTGTTGAGTCACCAAGGTACGGACAATTATGGTCTGAGGGGTCTTCATTCTTTTGTGCTAACGAGGTCCCAGATGGCTGCTCGACAACGATCACGACGAGGAAGGCATCGTCGTTATTGCTAACCTGTACGGTGGTGGTGACATTCACAACAACAAGGCCCGCGACGAATACCGCGAGATCAAGATGGGCGTCCTTCTCCAGCGCCAAGAGGGAGAGAGGACTTACAGTGATATGTTCAAACGCTACAAGACCCGTGTCTTTATTGCTATGTCCGCGCAAGCTCTCGCCCAGCTCAACGGTATCAACGTCATCTCCTACTACGCGCCCTACGTTTTCGAGTCCGCTGGCTGGTATGGCCATGATGCCATCCTGATGACGGGTATCAACGGCATCACCTACTTCCTCTCCACGATTCCGCCCTGGTACATCGTCGACAGTTGGGGTAGGCGGATAATCCTGCTCTCTGGCGCCATCGCCATGTGCTTATCGCTGTCGGCCATCTCGTACTTCATCTTCCTCGACATCGAGGCAACGCCGACGCTTGTGGTGGTCTTCGTCATGATTTACAACGCCGCGTTCGGATACTCGTGGGGTCCCATTCCGTGGCTGTATCCGCCCGAGATTCTCCCGCTCAGCATCCGATCCAAGGGCGCGTCACTGTCGACTGCGACAAACTGGGCCTTTAACTGGCTGGTGGGGGAGATGACGCCTGTTCTACAGGAGTGGATTCAATGGCGACTTTATCTCGTGCACGCCTTCTTCTGCGCGGCCAGTTTTGTCATTGGTAAGCACCTTCAAGACACTGCGATGATCTTGCCACCCGTACATCTTACGTGCGTGCTAACAACGTCCCCCCAGTCTACTTCATCTACCCCGAAACCTCAGGCGTCCGCCTCGAAGACATGAACTCCATCTTCGGCGACGCCACCACCACCATCGGTACCCCCGCATCCATGGGCACACCCGCCCTCGGCCCGCAAAGCGACGGCGGCCCACTCGGCCGCGCCGTGTCGCCCGTCCCCTCCCTCGACATCCGCGGCCGGCCGCTGCTCGCGCCGCAGAACAGCTTCCCAGGCCTCGACATCGACCCGCCCAACGTGACGTTCGTCGACGGGCGGCCCGTGTACGACCAAGGACAGGCCGAGGGCGGCGTCGCCGGCTGGATCTCGCGCGTCGTCGGGCGCTCGCAGAGCCGCAGCGGCGCGCGGTCGGGTAGCGTGCCGCAGCGCTCGGGTGGCCGATATGCGCCTATTGGGGACGAGGACGATTAGATGGCGTTCTCTCTCTTCTACTGAAAGGCGAGGTTGGTGTGTGGCTGCGACGATGACGATGGATGTTGACGATGACGAACGACGGTCGGGGCGCGTGTTGGAAGTCTTTCTTTTCCGGGGATGATGGTGGGAGGTGCCTGTATATTTGGGAGAACGGGTGAAGAAGAGACTAAGAGCGTTTTCGTAGGAGGGTGGACGAAGACAGACATAGTCGGGCGCATAGACATCTTGCATATAGAACGACTTCGCCGGATATGGTGTAGGCGTCTAAATTTCTTGGTATATGCTTTCTTTTCACGGGGTTTAATAACAGTGCATGTGCTTCTCTCGTTTTGGGTGGCCCCTCAATACAAGCACTGATCCGTGTGATGGAGACTTCCACAACATCGAATTGTTCGATCGGATAAGCAGCAGGTCACCGACCAAGTCTCCGTGCGTCCATTGCATGTCCATATCATCATACAGCATACACCAGGTGAGAAGCCGCCTAGACCTCATGACAATTTCATCCATCCTCAACCTTGACCTCACTCCGCGGCCTCTCTTCCCCCTCGTTTTCATCCTCCCTCTTCGTGGATTCTTGTGCCTCTTCGTCCTCTCCAGTAACTTCGACGTCAGCGCCAAGACTCTCACCACCGTCGTCTTGATGGGTATCATTGCTCTCCTCCTGTGCGGACGCCATGCGATCGGCGGTGAAGCTTTGGAACGGAGCGGCGTCTTGCAGGTCATTCTCGACCGTGGATGCGTCTGAGCTGTCGCTGTCGCTATCACTGCTGTCTTCGCCGTTGCCATTTGCCAGGGGCTGGAACGTACTGGACATGCTGGCCTATTCAGAGAGATTTAGCATAGAGCACGGGGGAACAGGAGAGGAAGAGAAGAAAACCAATGGCAACATACCGCCATTCCCGCAGCAGCAGCGGCCGCGTAATCCACGCCGGAATTCTGCGCAGGCACGCTTCCCTCACCCAAGTACTTGCCCCCACCACCACTGCCTCCCCTCCCCCATCCCGAGGACGAGGCTGGACTCTGACGCTGCTCTTTCGCAAACGTCATGAACTCGGCCAGGAACAACGCCGCGGTATGCGAGATCGACTCCAGCGCCTCGACCTTTCGCCGCCGTAGCGCCTGTCTCTCTCGTCTTTCATAATCCGCGTCAGTCTCTCCCCTACCGCCGTTCTGCTGTGGTGGTGGTGGTGGTGCGGGTGGCGTGCAAAAGTCTGCCGGGTTGTTGTAATGCTGATGTTGTGGTTGCTGCGCGGATGAGGAGGAGGTGAAGGACGGATTGGGCTTCTCGGAAGCTGCTGTCCAGGCTGGAGTAGCGCGGGCGGCGGCGGCGCTTTTGGAGGGCTTGATGCTGTTCGACTGGAGGGGCTTGGACTTTCGGGATTTTCTGCGTCCTTTAATCTCTTCGGCACCGGGACGGGGGACGGAGGCTATGGCGCGGAGGGCGGGGCCGATGGCGGCTTCGTAGGCGGCGAGGAGTTGGATTTTGTCGGGCTGAAGGAGAGGCAGAGTTTCAGCCTCCTGTGCAGGCTGGTGGGGAATAGGGGCTGATCATCTACGAGCAAGACAAGCTCGAAATAATGCGGTACTTACACCATTACTGGCTGCAACAGCTTCGGCCGCTACCTTTGAGAGCTTGTGGACGGCTACTAAAGCCTTGTCCGGTATCTTGGATGGAGTGCGTGTCAGAAAACGGCACGTCTTGAAAGGCTGTCGGAATATCAAGACTCACCAGGTGACATGAGACGTGTCCAGCAACACATCCGTCGCATCTAGGGTGGGTGAACAAATCAGGACCTCTTGTACCTCTGCTCTCCACGCCCGCTTTTCTCTTTACTTACCGCGCGCCCGTGTAAGACCTATTGCCGTCCTGGCCAACTTGAAGAGTGGGCGAATGTCAGTGTCTGGATAAAGCAATGCCATGAAAGAGACCATGTGTTGCCACCATCCCCACAATTACGAAGCAAGGGGTCTCGACAGCGGAATCAAGGGACGAAGGGACAACATACGAATCGCATCGTAGCATGCCCAGCTCGGGTCGTTGGCGAGCCGGCGTGTGCAGTATACACAAGGTGTATCGCGTTTGTTGCCTTTTGTCCTTTTTGCATTGGGCTAAGAATGGGATTTTGGATGTCAGTCCGAGACGCATGGACTTGATGGCCCAGAATCGTAGGCGTAGGGAGCGTTTCCATACCCCTAGGTCCGTCTGTTCGCGAAGTCGCTTCGAGCCCTTGAACCCAGTTTTCATCTTGGTCTTGGGTGGTTTGTGTGCGAGAGTCCTCAATAGGGGTGAGAAGGTTGTTGGCGAATTCGAGGCTGATTTTGTGACGATGTCGCTGACCACGATAGGCATAGGCGATGGCCCCCGCCGCCGCCGCCGCTGCTGCTGCTGCTGCTGCTGCTGCTCCTCCTCCTCCTCCTCCTCCTCTTGCTGCTGGTAGGGATCCTGTTGAGATTCCAATTCAAGCTGCTGTGCCAGCTGCTGAGAATGAAAAGTTTCCTCAGGGAAATCATTGTCAATTGGACTGTCCAATGCGATTACTTCATCAGAGTCACTGGACGAGTCGTATTGTTGCTGATTTAGTTCGTGGCATATATGGTTAGCAAGATTTGCTTGTGGGATTTGTGAGATGAGATTGTTGGGGGCATTTCAAACCTCTGCTTCCCTGAGTTCCACCTCAAATTCGACAGCTGGAGGCATTGTTCAAGGTTCTCATGAAGAATGGCTGATAATTGAGGCGTAACAAATTCAATTGCTTTTGTTGTGTGTTCATTGCAGCTTGTGAAGAAAGAGTTGATGAATGAAGATGCAGGTCCGACAATGGTGATGGTGCAAGGATGCCCTGTCGCACCAGCCCAAGGAGCCCCGCTGCGGTGCTGATCCCTGACGCGCTGTGAAAGAGAGAAAGTTTGGTGGTCCGTGCTCAAGCTCATATTTGCAGTCAGTGGCTCGTCAAACCTTAGAAAACAAAAGCAAACTCCCCAAAGGCCAAACTCCACATACACAGTACAGAGTACGCTTGACAAACAATCTGAATGCCGAGAAACAAGTCATGGCCACAACCGAAGTCATCCACGCCTACCGGAGTCTCTACCGCGCCGGCCTCCGAGCAGTGCAGTACAAGCAGCCCGCCAGCTCCGTCGTGCGCAACATGCTCCGGCGGGCGTTCCGCGCTCAAGACGCCCCGCCACTCAACGACCGCACCCTCAAGCGGACCATCTGGTTCTTGAAGAACGCCGCGAGGGAAGCGGGCATCGAGCACAAGGTCGTCAAGAACATTCTCATGGTCAATTTCTTCAGAGAACGTTTGGAGCGGGAGAAGCAGTCCTCGTGGACGCAGATTGTGAGGCAGCAGGAGAAGAAGAATAGATCGTATGTTTCTTTTCGTTCATGTTGGTGGTCCTCAAGGCTCCCCTTTCTTCAAACGACGAGCGAGAACATGGGCTTTAGCTGACGGAGTCGCAGGGTTGTGCTTGCGAACACAACATACACCCATTATGAGGAGACCATTCGTATGATGAACAGAACCCTGGAGCTTTGCCTGCCGGTGCACTGAGACCACAAGTCAACTGCTATCTACGTGTGGCCAGGCGAGTATCCCATTATCATGATCAAGCTCCGTGGATCTGGAACCAGCTTCGACGGAAGGATCAGAGCTCCTCAGTGACCCTGCCTCCCAGGCGGCCAGAGTCACACAGCGCACTCAGAGTTGGTCAACGGATTCGACGGGCGAAGTCTTCGACCCTCAGACGGTCCGGCAAGGAAAGTCATTCTCAAGCATTCATGACTGATAAGGGTGACGCTGGAACGCGGTGTTCACCGAGAGAAGACGTGATTGACAGCACTACACCGTCTGTTTTGTCCGGCTTTGGTCAGCAAAGCAGTATTCGACTCGGCACGAGTCTCGTGTCAAGAGATGCCTCAAAGAGAATGTGGTTCGCGTGCACTCGGAGGGCCGGGGAGCAACGGCCGACGAGCTTCCTCGACGACGAATTGGCGCGCCGCAGAGATAAAATACTGCGACTATGTTCCACACGCGTCCTTGGCTTCCACCATGACTGCCTATGTATCATACATACGAGCCACTTTCTTCTACTACTCGAGAACGCGCTCCTCACATGTCAGGCTCAATCGGCCCCAGGATCCCAAATCTCCAGCGGAACAGGAGGCGGTAATTCCAGTAGCGATGCTATGGTGACCCGCCGATCGTCCTGGTCCTCTGTTGGGTAATCTCTCGAAATTCCATCCTCGATAACTTGCTCCAAATCGTCTCTGTGAAGTGTTAGAGTGGACAATCAAGCCGCATGGATCGGGCCGGGCCTGGTCTTTGGAGAGAGAGGGGGGGGGGGAAGGGGTGCTTACATCGTCGGTCGTTCTCGCGGTCGATGTGCGAGACACCAAGCTATTGTGGACTTCAGGACATGGTCGTAGTGGCTGTATAGGTCGTCATCGAGGAGATCGCTGCCATATGTCCAGATAGGTTCGATTGTGCCGTCTGGTTTGCTGATGGGTGTTCGCAAGCACTGCGGCGGTACTTCTGGTTGATACTGGTTGATCTGGGAGCCGCGTTAATTTCTGCGTTTCGTGTGGAGGGTGCACAATGCGCGCTGAAGTCCACGACAGTGTCTCAAGGGCACAACGAGGCCATTGCCCGGTCTTGCGACACGAGGAGGTGAAATGTGACTGTCCTCTAAGGGTGAACCACAGGAGATCTCTCACCATAATCGCCATCAACCGCCCGACCTGCCACAAATTCGTCCACCAGTCATACTTGCCCGCCGCGCCGTCATCCGCATTCAGCACCTCCGCGTCCTCCTCGCCATAGTAATTCCACGCCTGCGAGAACTGCTCCGGCGTGTTCGCCCACTGGTTCCCCAACACCCGCGATGACGCCAACGTCAGCATGCTGCCGCGGTGCGGGCCCCGGTACCCGCAGACGACGCCCAGATCGCCGATTTTGAACACAGGGACGTCGTCGTGCGGGTGCTCTTCCGCGTCGCCGCGGTTCATGTCCGCGGGGTCCACGGCGCCGAGCATGACGTTGCGGTCGTTGATGTCGAAATC
Source organism: Ophiognomonia clavigignenti-juglandacearum (assembly GCA_003671545.1). NCBI lineage: Eukaryota > Fungi > Ascomycota > Sordariomycetes > Diaporthales > Gnomoniaceae > Ophiognomonia > Ophiognomonia clavigignenti-juglandacearum. Next base: position 54,384 of record PYFS01004289.1, on the reverse strand, counting down.
GACCAGGCCCTGGCGGGTGTCGAGGAGCTGGTCGGTTGCGTCGTTGAAGGGGGCGAATTCTTCCTGCGTGGGCACGGTTTGTGTTTTGGGGTCCTTGCTGTCGTCCCAGCCGTCTTGGTTATATTAGACCTCAGCAGGCGGTGGGAAGCGAGCGCCTCGGTTGGTAGACAGTGGTGCCAGGTGAACTTACCATATGCCAGTCCGACACATGCTCTGAAAAGGCAATGAAACACTCGCCACAGCTCCTTGCTTTTGAGCCGCTCGTTTCTTAGCGATATTTTGCGTAAAAGACCCTACGTATCATGTCATGTCAACCTTCTTGCGTGATTGGTCGGGGACTCTCCCTGCAGTAAAGTAGAAGGTGTTTTACGTTCATATTCCCGTATTTCATATACTCCATGGCGTAAATAAATATCCTCTGCGCTGGATCGTTCAGATCTATGTTGAGTAACCTGGCCAGATCCCGCGTATAATCGTCGTCGCCAGATATCACATGGTTCATGACATCTTTCGGGAGCCTCTCCACGCCCCTGTCACTCAAGCCACGGATCCAACGCCGCTGCTACACATCACAGTCAGTACCACCGCCTATAATCACTGCACGCGCCCCGAGACCAGCTGCTCACCACAATATGCCTCGCGCCCACCGACCGCCTCATCGCCCACATCTCCACCACCATAGTCTGCACTTCCGACGCATACTTGACCACCAACTCCCTCCCTTCCCCCGCCCCCGCCATCCGCACCTTCACCGCCAACCCCTGCGACCCAGCGCCCAGGATCCTCTCCACAAGCACGCCCCGCGCCGCCAGCAATGCCCGCACGCCGGCGTCCACCGCCTGCCCCGCGCCGTCGTCCGTCCGCCGGTGGCGGAAGAACTCCTGGCCGGGCCTACCGCGGTCGCGGCCGCCGCCGGGCGGTTGAGACTGGAGGATGTTGTTGAGCGCCGGGTCCGGACGCCGCGTGGAGCCTGGCCAGCGCGGGATGGGAAACCGGGTGAAGATGGCGCGCCGCGCGGGGATGCCCGGGTATGCGGCGTTGCGGTGGAAGTGGTCGAAGTAGTCGTGGGAGTATTGGAGGGTGGTGCGGGCTTTACGGGCGCGCGCGGGCGTTTCCCGGGGCGCACGCGCGGCCATTCTTGTGCGTTTATTTCTACGAAGTCGCGCCGGATTTTGGCTGTGATGTTGTTTCATCTGGCACCTGGTTTGCGTGCCCTTTACTTACTGGGATTTCCTGTGCTGGTCGAAGAAAGGCTCACGGTGGTCGCTCACGGCCGAACAAAGAACAAAGGCGCAACATTGGGGGCTTGTCCGTTGGGTTTTCCATGTTGGACTGCTTCCGGTCGTTGTTCATTGTGTTATGAGTTTTGTAGTTTACCAACCTTAAAGTGGACATTGCACCTGGGATTTCAGGGCATTCCACTTGAAGGTGCCTGGCGTTTATTCCTTTCCAGGGGTGCTTGCTACACAATTTCGTTGTGCACTATCACAAGCCGCCATACCATTTCGAGGTGATAGGATTTGGCTGTTGGTTTTAGGGTCATACAGCTGCCTCTGGAGATTCTCTGTCAATTCGCAAATGAGTCTGCGCGGACGGGCGTCTATGCGGTACTTGTGTCTATCTCACCGGTTGATTCTGTCAAAATGGGAAGGGCATGCAGCATGTTTACCAAGCAGGCCTAAAATCTCACGTGTGTTGTCCCGTGTTGGAGATAAGCCAATTTGCCATCATTCACAGAAGCCTATTAATATCCACCTGGGCACAGCTTACGCAGGCACGCCAGGCTCAATTTAGCCGAAGGAACACACGCGCGCCAAGGAGAAGGGGCCATGGCACCGAACCGAAGGCGAGATTTCGCACCCAACGGTGGAGTGTTCAAGTTTAAGTTCGAGTATGACCTACTGAGTCTTAGCACGACATGTGGGTGGGTAAGCCAAGCTCTTCTGAGACGGAATGCAACCACTCCTAGACTACCGTCGTTTATTATTAATATTGGCTTTGCGGAGAACCGGCACGCCACTAACTCCCAATACAGGCGCCTCCTTTTTTTCCCAACTTTTGCTAGAACTTTTCGAAACTTCTGGCGGCGATACAACGTCACAGTGGATGCTGGTGGTTGTGAAGTCGAATAACCATCTCGTCTTCGGCTCCACGTATATCGGATCAAACGACCGCTGCCAGGCATATCTGCGCGTTCTTATCAAGTGATTTCGACATAACCGGCAAACCAACCAAGACATCTCGCCCTGCCGTACAGCGGCGCTGCGGCTAACGAGCGGAGCAACGCAGGAGTCGGGCAGCGACGCCAGTCACCGACGAAGATGGAGAGAGGGTCCATGCTGAAGGGGCCGTGGAACCGGCGAAGCATCATCACAGGTGCGATTGCAGTGTTGACGTTGTTTCTTGTATGGACAGTAGGCACAAAGTCCGAGGTTCGTGACTCTCCCCTCCAAGCGACAGCGACAGCCACACCCACAGCCGACGTGCCAAGACTGTCTAGCCATATCACATGACGCCCATGATCCAACTGACAACACTTCCTGTAGGCACGCATGGGTCTCAGCAACTTCAGTTCATCGTGGAGCTCAAGCGCACAAGAAGGCGTGGGAGCACAACACCCGGCGTCATCTAGCACAGTCCTCAGCACGGATCCCCGAACAGGAACATCCAAAGATGTCATCATCCCAAGCGACGTCGAGAACGCCGACTTCCCCAAGGGCGTCGGCTACACCGGCAACGTGGCGCTCATCATGGAGGAAGACCCGGCGGCCATCCACAACTTCGCGCCGGTCGTCACGCACTTCCGCAACACGCTCGGCCCGGACTGGGAGATGGTCATCCTCACGCGCCGCGGCTGGAAGATCCCGGCCAGCCACAGCCTGCGCAAGCACATCGCGGCCGGCACCATCAAGATCCGCTTCCTGCCGCCGTCGCACGACCACTTCCCCAGCCACTCGTCCGTGTCCATGTTCCTGACGAACCCCTGGCTGTGGGAGCAGTTCGAGCACGTCAACCGCCTCTTCATGTTCCAGCCCGACAGCATCCTGTGCGCCAACGCGAACCACACCGTCGACGACTTCCTCGAGTGGGACTACATCGGCGCGCCCATGAAGCACGAGTGGATCGGGTCGCGGAAGGGCGACGCAAACCACCCGGCGCACCCGGACGCGGAGGGGTACAACGGCGGGCTGTGCATCCGCAACCCACGGCTGTTCCTGGAGATTTCGCGACGGTTCGACTTCAAGGAGGACTTCAACTCGGCGCCCGAGGCGGAGCTCATGTCGTTTTTGCGGTATGAGGACCACTGGTTCACGCGCAAGTTGGAGGAGACGCCCGAGCTGATGGCGCAGGCGCATCTGCCGCCGCCCGAGGTGGCGGGCCAGTTCTCGGTCGAGACGTGGTTCTTTGACCGTCCGTTGGGCTACCACCAGCCTCATCGGTGGCAGCCGGAGAAATACCCGGAGATCAATGCGTACTGTCCCGAGGTCGGCATGATTCTGGATATGGAGATGCCGGATGCGCGATGGGGTTAGCAACGGGGAGGCTTGGGGTTCGGAGGATGTGCTAAGCAGGGTTTGTGGTTCTGCTCATGTATAGTATTTAGGCGAGGGACACAGCACCAAGGCGTTCGAGACGGGTTATGGCGATGCTGGTTTCAAGCACCTCGATGGTGCTTTCATAGCGGCGTAGGGATGCAAATTCAGCCTCTGGCTCAATAGAAGTTTCAGGCAAGAAAGAAGAGACATCGCTGATGAGGTTGCATTTGTGCTCTCGATATTCGATCTCGGTGCTGCCCACATGTCCAATGTGATCTCAGTGGAAGCAACAAGCTCTGCCTGTTCGAACATCAGCGATGTCGATCATGCATGCTGCCTTCGAACAGTGTTTACGGCACGGCGAGCTGTCCAGCTGCAGGGTCCTGGGTCCAGGGCTGGTTGGATTATAGAGCGAGCAGATGGCGGATCAGTCTCGTGAGAAGACTGTTGATGAATTCTTGAGAAGATGGTCTTGGAATTGAAGAGAATAAAGCCACGATCAATTGTGGAGGGACGTGGAGCAGGTGCAAGTGGTTTGATGTCCTCCTCCCTTGCGGATAAACTTCGGCTGATACAGTCCCCTGGTCCTTTTCTTGCTGAGTCATGATCTGCTTCGGATGCCAACGTCTCCCACTCGAGACAAGACTACTGGTATGCTCAACTTGACCTCAACTGCGATTTAACTGCTCAAATACTCCTGCTCCCTTTTGGAAAATTCAAAGAGAACGCAGAGCTGCATATCCAGGAGCGAGTCTAGCCCTTGGGCGCCGATCACTGCCGCCGGGCAGTCGCCCTGTCCTGATTGACAAACGCGTCCGACATGGAAACTGAGGCCATGATGATCTGTTGAATACGGCGTCCGCCGCAGTGACCTTGCGAAGCATCGGAGAAGCCTCTATCTGGAGCCTGCTGGCTGTCAACCTGCCGACAAGGGAGACGACGAGCAGCTCGATATGCTGGGGCGCGAGCGAACACTGAAGAGCAGACAGTCGTGCGATATGTATGGGCGGTGGCACGCCGCGTCGATTCGTTCCCCGACCCAGGGCCGTCTCCAGCTGCACCAGGACATCGTGTTCGACTTTTCGTGGACCGCGATCAGGTCGAGGCCGCCGGCGCACTTCTTGATGATACCATCACTTCGCGACTGTACGCGAGAGAGAATGATGAGAGCGTGTTGGCAAATCCGGTCAGCGGCGTATTTGATCTGGCTGGGCTTGCTAGGGTCGTTTGTTCGACCTCAGTGTGACGCAGTGTTGCAGGTTGTGCGGTTGTGCGGTTGTCATGTGAAACGGCCACTTGATGAATACCGAGTGGTGCGTCATCATGATCGAAATGTCGACTCAGGCTCTGGTGATATGTGCTGAGTGAAGGGTACAGACCCAGCTTGCCATTGATAGATATAGTCGTTCATAGGAGGCGGACCGAAGCCCTAAATTCGCTATCACCTCCGCGCGTACGCGCCTAGTGCCGACGGTCGAGCTTACTTCGTGTCGTGGGAAAATGGCAATGCTGACGGCGTCCATTAGTGATCACTTGGTCGATAATATTTGCATGGTATTTCATTGAAGACCTGCACACAGTGTCAAAGTAGTGAACTTCCAAAGCAGGCCGTGCCTTCAAGGTGGTACCAGGCTGGCCGGCAGCGAAACACCCTCGACCCCCCTTCACACTGCATCCATCTTGCGTCATCATCTTCGATTCGATGCATTTGCTACCGTCGAAGAACAGCTTACATCGCGAATCAGTATCAATGGTTAATTAAGGAAACCGAGCAATCCTGCCAAAAAAGAGCAAAAAGGGCAAAATTTTGGATTCGACCTCCACACGGTCCTTTCGAAACACTGGAGGTGAGGACACTCACCAGCCACTACGGGCTCTGGCAGAAGTCGGTCGCTTTCCCACTATACCATGCGACGCATCCATCGACACAACGGCTTGCAAAACACCATCTATAATCCCCAACGCGCGAGGGGAGCAGGCAGCGCCCTCCCAGGTTTGTCGCCATTCAATACTGCACAAAGGACAATTAGTCGCCACACATTTATTGAATGTCATTGAAATGGCTTTGCATTGGTAAGTAGAACCGGTAGCGTCCAACGCTGGCAGTCTGTACTTAACCATTGACGCATTTCGGACAGTTTTCAGGAGGGCAATCGGTGCCTCACCGGCAACCACTGGTATCGGCGCCCAGGCCGGTACTCTGTGCGAGGACATCATATGATCTCGTGTATCCTCCTCCTCGGCTCTCTTCATTCCAAGGGCCCCTCAGGCTCCCTACTCCCGAGGCTATTTTCGTCCTCGATGACGGAAACTCATACAGGAACTAGTATCATCAGATCGTCCGACAAGCCTTGGAATCCGAAACGCTGCATCTTTGCTCTGATACAGTTGCACAGAAAAGGAGATACTCACCGCGCAACACTATGTCATCTAGCCTCCGCGCCGAAGCGAACGGAGAACTTAATTTCCAACCTTGGAAGCCTACATCGAAGTCGTGTGGCCCTTGGACCTCGTTCCCAAAAACACAGGTTGGGCTGTCGTTCCTACCTAGATAGGGTGGTTGTGAGGGTGGCTTCACTACGAAGATGTATGCAGGATTGCCGTTCGAGGGCGGTTGCTATACGGAGGTACACCAGCAGTTCCCGGTAGGTAAGTACGGACTTTGGCCCCCATTTCTTGGATGTTCAGATACAGAGGCTGCCTTTGAAGCACTTCAAACAGCCAGGAAGACGTATGCCAACAGCACTGGTCGTTCAGCACCATAAAATTATTGTGCCGGCTTGGACGGCAACCTAACGAGATAAACTACCAGGTGTTGGTCCGAATTTACTGCTTCTATCCACGTCCCCCGGCGCGTTTTACTTCCACTACGAACAGCTCATAGACATGACCAGAATGGCCGAGACTATGTAATGGAAGGCAACTCGACGTGGTCGAAACACATGCTCGCAGTCGATAAGATAACCACCTGGCGGCTGGCCCTACGGATGACGCTTTCCAGGCGGCAACTCGGGAGGTTTGCTGGCTTGAGCCAAAGTCTTTGAATCAAGGCGTGGTTATTACACTGTGCTTCTTCTTTTCCTTCTGCTATCTTCACATGGTGGCATCTGATGAGGTTCCGGACTATCTGAAAGAGGCTGGGAATATCCTCTTGGAACACTTAGAGATTCCACTACGGGTACCACGGAAAGAGAAAAAAAAAGTGAAAGATTTGAAGAAGGCCAGCGCATGATGCTTGAAAGGTCCTTTACATTCTGGTACTTCTTGGTTAAGAAAGTTCACTTCGTGCGCAGTTCGATTGCTGACCTACGTTCGACTCGAAGACAAGATACTTGATCAATCACATCTCAAGACATTGGGGCATGCACACCGTTACGAATTGAGTGCCCGTGTACTGTACATCCAGTTCATCAAAGCCAAGTCACATGAACACATAATTACAGAGCTGTATACAGGATACTCAACGTATGAGTGTATTCTTCCATTAACGTCCATTAGGGTTCATGCAAAACTAGTGATACAGTCCCGAGTAAAAATATCCGCCGTCTCAAGAATGTGGGATGAAGTAAGAAGGAAAGATTGCGGCGTGGACGATGGAAGCTCCAACGGCGAAACATAACCAACAATGCCTGGGGTTGTGACCAATATAATACACCTGACCACCGTTTGTTTACCAACCTGGTTTGTGGGCCTTGGGTATATCTCCTTCATGCAGTGCTCGTACTAAAAAAAGTGAACCCCATTGAACGCCTATATCTGCAACCAGAAAGGGGGCGCCGTTCCCTATTGTTGGTACACTGAAATACAAAAATACCGGCCTGGTTGTCGGTCCAGTGTGCTGTTGCTCATGAGTGTGCCGGCTCGTGAGAAGTGTGTTAAGATGAGGATGAGGATTCGGTGACAAGACTTGACACAACACGTCTTCGGTTCTGGTCAGGACGAGTTCGAACTCATTGTTGGATGCTCTGCTGGTATCGGTGGTGGGGCAGCAGCATACCGCTTGCCTCCTTCATGCCCATCCACGGATTCGTGGGCAGACTGTAGGTCTGCATCGGATGAGGCATGTGGTTATGGAACGCGGTAAGTCCAACCTGGTTCTCGCCATAGGTGGACACCTCGATGGGCGACGAGGTCATCATGGGCATGGACGTGGGGACCATTGGCCCGGATGTCGGCTGGAAACTCTGGGGGTCGAACATGTTCCGAGTCACATTGGGCATATTGTCAGGCTGGTAGTACACCATGGGCTGCTGTGACGGCTGCTGCTGTGGCCCCTCGTATGCCATCCGCTGAGGTTGGCCGTTATTTTGAGGCGCGTGTGCGGTCGTCGGGGTGGGCTGATGCGTGTAGGCGTCTGAGTGGCCGGTTGAGGTCGTGGGCGAGAGCGCAGAGTAAGGACTTCCAGGGCTGTTGTGGATGTCGGTGGTGCGTGGCTGCTGTGGTTGGTATGAGTCGAACACAGGCTCAACTTTGAAAGATGGCGAGACTTGTGGTTGTTGGTGGTGTTGCGAAGGGACGGAAGGCAATTTCTGCTGGCCGTACAGAGAGCCTTGGTAAGACACGCGCCGCATCATCTCCCTATGTTGTGCGTACTCGTCGTTGTGACTAGGTTGGTACTCGGGTCCGTTGGATCCCAGGCTGTTGACGCGTCCGTAGTGCATGTTTTGCTGAGGCACCATGCTCCGGGGTGCTTGAGGCATTGCCCAGATGTAAGGGTTGCTCATCCATGGGTTGTGAGGAGCGTTGGGTGTGACCGGGGACTGGTCGTCTTCATCCTCGGACTCAGGATCAGGGTCCACGGGGCCACCGCCGCTGTGGTGAGCCCTGCGCGAGTGCTTCACCATGGTAGTCTTACGGCAGAATCTGCTGTCATCGTCAGTTTTAGGATGCGTACGAAACAAGACACGTCAGTGGGGAACTTACGTCTTCTCACACCCTGGGTGAGTGCACTTGTATGGCCTCTTGCCTGTGTGAATGCGGCGGTGGCGGGCCAAGCTGGAGGAGTCCGAGAACTTCTTGCCACATCCTGCGAACATGCAGCCATGTGGCTTCTCGCCGGTGTGTGTCCGGATGTGAACGTTGAGTGCACTGCGCTGGATAAAGGCTTTCTCGCAACCTGGCTCCTCGCACTTGAAAGGTCGAGTTTTCGTGTGGATGCGGAAGTGTCTTTGCAAGTCGGATTTTCTGTTGAAGGCTTTGCCACAAGCTTTTCCTGCTTCCTCCCAGTTGCAAGGCCAGGGGCGCGGGGCTGACTCTGTGTCCATGATTTCTAGTACGTCCATCGAGGAATGTGAAGGTCGACTATGGGGTCATTGGAATCAGCTTCAGGCGCTCTTCGCAACAATCCAATGCTTGTGAAGAAATGAGATGACAGAGTGCATTGGCAGGAGAAAGCCTCCGAGGTCAAGCATGATCGGCAAAGCGCATCTCATGAGATATGCGGAAGGAGCGAGGTGAGAAGAAACGATGGGTACACCACGCAACACAGGCACATGACCGACAGAGAAAGAGAATGGGGGCTGACCTTGTGGAAGATCGGAACACGATCACTGGATTATAGCCCTTGCTTCGCTTGTGCAGGTGGGCTGATTCGATAACGGTAACGAGGCCGGGGGCGGTGTGATATTGCTTCTTCGATATCGTCTCAATATAAGAATGAGACACGGGAGCAGGTCGTTTTGCTGCAAGGTAGCGAACGAATGTGTGAGCATAGAACGAGTGAAGTCACCTCAGGTGATAGGAGAACAAAGCGTAATGCTGAAGGGTATATGAGGCATCAAGCCGAGTGAATGAAACCAGTGGATATAGAATGGAATGCCTTGGTGCGAGGGAAGGGTGATGTGGGTGGTGGTGACAGCGGAGATGAAGAATATATAAGTTACCTTTCGGATCTGCAGCTTATTATACTGGCGAGAGTGTCGAGCTCGCACGGTTTTCTGCTTTGTCCTTACTGTGGGATCTGCAGGCAAAGGCGGTTCTCCACTAGGCAGAGCCAGAAGAAAGGTCTGGACTAAGATCGCACAGACTTGTGTAGCTGATCATGAGCGGGCGAGTTATGCTTGGAAAATGGCAAGAGTTGGATATTGCTGGGCGCTGATTTCGTATGTGGATTTGTGGGTAGCGTCGATAGCTGCGGATTGGGATGAAGTTCAGGCACAGGCAAATAACTGCGCGCGCAGTGTTTGTTGAAAAAGAGTGCCTTGATACCGGAAGTGTTATTGATGAAACTCCAACTCGATGGGAGCAGAGAAGGAGGAGGAGCAGCTTGGTTTTAGTACGAAGCGGTAGTCAAGGGGGACTTGGGCTCAGTGTTTTAGCATGAAGATGTTGGTTAGAATAAAAGTGAAGGAACCCAACGATCGAATCGCGCTGCTGAAGATAGAATACATATACGGAAATCGTCTGGATGATATTGACCAGAGCAGTGGGATCTCTCCAGCATTTCAAGTCCACCAGGGTCGTCTTCGACATCGAGGCCCACTGCGGTGCCATACTTTGCTACTCCCTGTGATATCTGAAGAAGACTAGGGTGACCTAGTTGGAGTACAGGGCATGGCATTACCCCTGGTTTGTTCAGGGCAAGTACCGGAGTATCCACGTACCTTTTGAGCCGAGTGGATCTGTCTTGGTACCTAGTCAGTACGGAGTACCTAAGTTCCTGCATGTGAAAGAGACGAACAGTGGCTGGCATCAGGCAGGGCCCTGGCCGTTGAAAATGCTTCCTGCCCATGAATGTAGCTGCTGATGACTTGTGCGTTCGATCAGTGATATGTGTGTGCTGGAAAACTCAGTCGAATGATCCTGATCATAATGGTGGTTACCATAGTACTCACAATATGTTTACTATGGTAGATCCGTCGGCGTCCACGCCGACAAGGGCGACTGGAATAGTACTACCCAATATGGCCTAGTTATTTGGCATCATACGATGACGATGCTCACTTCAGTCTAGCGTTGGTAGCCTTGCATGGGTGGGCATGAGGTACTTGGGGCGTATGTATCTCACACGACGGGTGGCAGACCCCACATGCAGGGAACAGAAAGATACTATCAATGAAGGGATCAGGGATCTACTGACGTTTGGCCCAACTACCCATGCCGTCACGAACGCTCCACTGCATTGCCCCTGGAAAGTTGCCGCGTCCACGCCAGTATGCCAGCCAGCTGTGGTGAATGTTCCGGCCTGCGCGGACGACTATTGTCGAAACCATAGCGAAACCCACTTGAAAAACGACCGACTAGAACTGCCCATTAATGCCCTTTGTTCTAGTGAACGGCTATCTGCTTGCCCTTTGCGCAGTGCCGTCTTGTAAAGGTGCTTGATGGCTTTCCCAAGCATGGTGAGGATGGCAGTTGATGCGGAAGCTGAGAGGCACCCTGGAGTGAGGAGGCGCTCGATAGCATAGTAACCCGTACTGCCAGCAGTGAGGCCAAGGTCGGCCGATAGGACCTCGGGAGGCGTACGTGGACACTGGAGAGTTTCCATCTATCGTTCGTACCAAACTACTGCACTGGTGACTGACTTGTCGTCGGAGATGGGGACATCATCATTGGTTCATGGTGGTCTCCGTCCCACGATATTGGCTGGGATGAAATCACTACTCCCTAGGTCGGGAACACAGTTTAGTGAATTTTAAGAGCGCGAGTCTGAGTCTGATTGTGAGGCCCGAGGATCGCGGGGAGAACCATCCGCCAAACACTCCGAAAGTTGAGATTAGTTGCGTATCCGTATGGAGTACTGTACAGTACTCAGGGCTCGGTGTTCCGAGGAAGCAAGAAGTTATTGGCAAATGTAGCGAGGAAGTAGTGAGTCCGAAGGACGAGATATCAGTCTTGTGGCATGACTAGCCATTGAGTTCACACAAGTTTCGTTGCGCATTGGCGATGTGATGAGGAGGCAATTGATGGCGAGGATATCACACATCAAAAATACCACTCGCTTTGGAGGCGGCAAGTCCTGCAAGGCTGCAGCTTGTCGTGAAAATGGCTGACGTAATTGACCAATGAGAAGCTCGGGCCCAATACCGAGCCGAACGCGGCTGGCCGTACCTGCTTGGGTGTCGCGGCAGAAACCTCGTCCCGCTGCCGCCCGCACCCAACGTCTCAGTTTACGATCTGCCAAAAGGTGCGAACCTCACCAGTATCGCGTAAGCGACGTCGCCATGGCAAGGGCGCCAACCCCCCGACTCGTTCATTCAACGAACATTGCAAGCAACACGACAGAGCACGCCAACGAACATGCAAGTGACTGACTGATCAAAATCAATTGTTATTTTACACTGCAGGTCTCCACAACTCCACCAACCCCACGAACCCACCTCGGAGTGTTTCTCGTTCTGCTGTTGCATGAAAATCTGCTAGCTACTCTACCTTGGTACGACTAGTCGATGCCATCACCCCTTCCTGACAGCTCGCTAACGGGTAGGTCCTGTATGAACTTGTAGATCGCTCAAATGGTAACTTATCAGCCCATTGATTTCGTTATCCGTTGACCTCGTTTTCGTTTACATGTTGCTCAACAGCAATTGGCGCGACCGCCGCAACCTCGTTTTGATCACTTGTGGTTCTAACCTACTGACCCAGTTTCAGCCATCGCCCTCCTCCTTACTGCTACTCCGCAGTGGTAGATGAAAGCGCTCTTATTACTTAATCGGTCTTCTCCAACGCAGAACATCGCCATCAATATCGACTATTCACATCACGGATTGCCGTGGGGATCTAGCTGGGCCGGTTGCAAGCTTGCCGTCATCAGACACTAATTACTCTACCGAGGTAGACGATAGCATCGGATGGCCTCTGTTTCGGGTGCCTCACCAATTCTGTTGCCGTCCAGGATCATGGTGAACCTGGTGGTGATCGGATCGAGGCATTCCGGGCTTTTGCTGGGCCTTGGCTCCATTGTAGTGTACTCCACATGACTCTACAGCAAATGCTCGGTACAGTACTGTGGTTCACAGCATACAAGTGCCACCAGTCTACTATAGTAGGAACGTTTGTATGACGAGTGGGGATGTTTCGTTTACACGACAATTACCATTTGGCTCTGATGTCAACGGCAGTTTGAACATACGTACGGGTGGTGGTTTTGGTGGTTTGCATTGATTCATGCACCACCATAGTCTCGACAAAAGTCTCGGCCTTCAATCGCACAGATTGAAATGGGCTGAGTTAAGGGTCTCGTTATCCACGGTACGGACTAGGTACGACAGCCCAGTCTGGACGGTTACTTTGCAGTAGTAGCTGAGAGAAACCGAAGCGTTCCACATCCTAGATCCTGACTTCGCATCTTCACAAGTCAGCAGCAGTGTGGCAGCGTGATTGGAGACTTCGGGCCAGACATGATCTCAAGACCAGCCGGATGCCCCGTGCCGCTACCCCAGGACAAGCCACCGCTGTCGGCGAACATGAGGGGTTTTGAAAGTCAAATCACCCAACTTCGGTCGTTGTGCGCATTCTGGAAATCATTACCTACGGCTATCGCAGACTCGCCAATTCACAAATTATCGTCAACATGATGCCGACAACAAGTGGAAGCCCGGAGCCGAGGACGTGCCCGACACAAACAAAAGCCACGTGCAAGATGCAAGATGACCCACGTACCAAAAGAAATGTTGTCAAGACTGTTCTGTGTGCCGCTAGAGGCTTAGAATGTGGGCTGGCGAAGGCAAGCGACTTGCTTGTCATGCACATGCTAGGAACACCGTGCAGAAAGAACTATGGAAGCTGCAGCTGCACCTGCAGCAAAGGCTGGGCATTAGATCCAAGTCCCACCTGAAACGAAACAAAGATGGCATTACACTACCTAGGTATTGTACTCCGTACCTAGGTATAACAGAGAGAGCGTTGCACCGGAGGAACAAAGGCCCTGCCCGTGGCTGGCAACTGCGCTTGACGGCTGACTCGACGACGGCTTCGACGACGAGAAAGGTCGAGAACCGGTTACAGTATCGCCACAAAAGTCATTGCCATCGATGCGAGCCGCTCCAACCTGCAGGGATTCCATTCCCGTAGACAATCTTGTCAATGAGAAGCCTGTGAAGATGGTCCTCATCGAAAATATGGCATCAAGGTTATCGCCAGCCAGCTTACTCGCTTTACTCTTTACTACTATTGGTATTACAAGCAGTGGGTCCCTGGTTTTGTCTTTGTCGCTTCGCAATCGTGCAGCCACGTCGTCCTCGGCGATCTCGTCAATAACCTAAGTCGTCCCCCCCCCCCGACGCACTCACAAATCACGACCGCCAAGCAGGTCGTACTAAGCGAAGCCTCGCTAATTACGATGGCGTCCCCATCTGTACCAGTTTTCATAGCAGTTCACGCCCTAACCTGGACATGTTGGTTTCTTGTCCCACGTATGTATGACCAGCTTCTTGGAGTGTCACTGTCGGGATCTACGCACAAGCCTTAGCCACTGACAGGAACGCACGTCCACGAGGCTGGCCTTGTTGGTTGTTTACGCGTCGCTGATAATTTGCCAAAGTGCAATCAGTCAATATTGGTTGACCCTCACTTTCACTCTGCCTCGCATGGCCTGCGTTGCAAAAAGCAACATGGGTCTTGCCCTAGGAGTGACCTAGAGACATCACTCGGGTGCTATTTTTTTTCTCCGAGTGGTCCGTTCTGCATCGTCGATATATTAACTTGCCGTCCTTGGCTGGCTTGTTGTATTTGGCTTTCTGTTCGAGGGACTGGGCAGTTTCTTGATTCATCTCCCCCGTCACCTGGCCGGCAGCAGTCAATAGATAAAACTCAGGTCACTCATCTCATCTTTCTCACCCTGCCAGCATGGGCTTTGCCTGTTGATGAGGACTCGACGCGAGGATACTCAACCAAGGAGCACTCTGCAATTCCGACGTCCACATCGCCGGGGAACCAGCTGCTGGGCCGGAGATCAAGCTTACTCGACTCATCAACTCGTCCACTTTATTTATTAATGTACATGGGAGACTGCCCGCATTTTGGTGCGACTACGTACTTGCTGGATTGATAGCAGGCTGTGGTATAATAGCAAGTGGCTCATATTATAAGACTGGCTTCTGGGATTGACGCCAGCTGTGGATCCCGCAGGTTGGGCTCACTTGCTAATGTCGTGCCAAAGTTTCAATGAGGCCAAGACGAGGATAGCGACAGCATACGCATTTTGATGACATAGATTTGGGTTGCATTGCAGTTGCAGCTCGAGTCGCCGAGGGAAACAGTGAGCCTTTTTGCCCCCCCGCCTGCACGCATAGTGGAGAGATCACCACCAAACCCCTGCGTTGCAAGGTGTTCTACGGAGTGCTATCTGGCAGTCTGGCAGGCAAATCGCAAAGGAGACTAGCCCCCTCGAAATAAGATTAGCAACTGAAGTGGCTAACCTCTTGTATTCCTAGCATGTTCTTAGTGCCTGCGTCCATGGATACGTGGGAACCATGTCCACACGTGCCCTGGCTTTTTTCTCTCCGAGATAGCGCTGGCCTTTTCCCCGACTCGTCTTCTGAACTGTGGCGGGAGCGACTGGCTTAGCCCTCCCGGCTCCGGTGTCACCCATGTTCATGCCGTGGCAGCGTGGGGCTCACGCCACAAACGAACCTAATTGTGTTTGATGATGTTGTTGATGAGCCCCCGACATATTCGTCAGCGGAATTCCGCGGTCGGTCTTTATGACGGCGGAGTCACAGCGTGGTTCACATGAATTTGGCTCAAGAGCTGGTACGGGTTGGTGTAGCTGGTAATTACCAAAAGGTTAAACTTCCACCAAACTACCCCGTATCATCGTGAGGACAGAAAGGATCAGATCCTTGCATGGGTCCATCCGGGACATGCTCCCGAGGGCTTGATCGCCGTTCCTGAGAGTGGTTACCACAGGACAGCGGCAGAAGCGGGTCTGCCGTTTTACACAGAAAGATGCCAAGCGATGTTGGAGTAAATACCCCACTCTACGGAATACTACTGACGACCCCCAGATCCGCCTCAGGACTCCAGAAAAGGCCTGGTGTAAATGTGGAAATAATATCCGTAGCGGCGTAGGCTCATTCTGGTTTCGATACGACGTTTTGGATCCAAGGCAAAGGACAGAATGTCAGGATGCGGACGTATGGAACTACATCTTAGCACTCCAGACAACATGTCCCGGGTTTATCCGTATTCTTCAAGTAATTACCGCGTATGGGGCCTTCACGCAGTACTGTGGCAGGGCCATTGCCTCCCTTTGTGGTCAGCCTAGGCGTGGTGCGTGATATTCCACAACTCCCATGTGAATCTGTACTGGACCGTGTAGTAGACCAGCTTCCCCAGAGTTTTACAAAGCATATCTGATGCCATGCTTGAAACGAATGGCGGGGATGTCTCACCGGCATTTCTTCCGCGGCGGAACCCCTCTCCTTCCTCCACCCAAACCAAGAAGATCGATATTCCGAGCGGGCGACGGCCCATCAAATGTCACCAACAAGACCCTCATCAGATACTCGGCACCATCTGCACCGGCTCGTGTCAGTCGCGTTGCTGAAGACTGGTACTATATTATAAGGAGTGTCATACTGTGGTTGTGAATACTTCGTACGGCCCGGCGCTCGGGCTAGGGGTTACTTGCGCAGCCCCCGCAAATATCCCGACTCATGGTAGCGAGGTCAATGACATTGTTTTATGTTTCACGAAACCCGCTGGGCAGCCAGCCCACAGCGCCGTGGTTCTTGTCAGTGTTTTCAGCGGGACGTTATAAGTGACGTGAGCTATGTGGATACTTGTTGCTCGAGAGGAGTACCCCAGAAAGAGAGGCCTCTTGCGCCAGTGATTAAAAGCAGACCGGCCCCATTGCCGGGCTGCCGACTCGAATGGCGGGGATTATGTTGGGAGATCAGTCTCGAGGCGGATTGGGTGACAGGCCACTTGATGGCGTTTGGCTTTTGTGGGGCCCAGCAGCCACAACCCGCAGAAGCAAGCCACAGTACTCCGTATAGCACAGCATACGGATGTTATGTGATGAGTTTCAGCCTTTGCGGCTTGGCCAGGGGTTGGTGGAGCTTTTATACCAGGAAGCTGTAGCTGTAACCAGATGGAATTACTCATATGTACACAGTACTCGCCAGTCTCATGACACCCTCCGGTACTTCCCAGGTTCTTCTTCTAGAGCTCAGATGAAGTCGGGATAAAGCTCTTACAGTCTGACTTACGGTTGCTCCCGAGGAAAAAGCAACTCACTTGGGGAACGATATAAAAGCAACGCTTAAAAGTTAGCCGCCAATCTTCGCGCGCTTAATATTATTCGCAGCCGCGCACAGCGCTGCGCCTTGGACCCTTTCCCCCCATCAACCCGGAATGCACCTAGCGATCAGAACAACTAGAAGCACACAAGTTGATCCCATCCGTGCACCAAAGAGAAGTCGAAGCATCCGTGCGTGCCACAGCACGTGGCTGCAGCGCTGGCGATCTGATGTTCGCAAGCCACATGGCGTGTTTTCATCATCAGACCATCACATCCTGTGGCTTGAACGACAAGATAGAATTCCCGATGATCACGCACTGCTAGTCAGACAGTACATACCTAGGCTGCTAGGTAGTCTCTTGCGCTGCTGTAGTACAAAGTACTGTGGTTGTGTGGCTGGCAGGAACGTCCGAACGACAGACGAACGATACTACGCTGCACGGCGTGCAGTGACACACTGATCATGCATGCAGCCGCAGTCACGCGCGCTCAGTAATGCAGCATCCCCCCAGATCCGCGACTGGCCCGCTAACTTAAAGAGGTCGAGTTTGAGGAAAACTTTCCGGAATACAAATAATGCGACGGCAAGACGGCATAGCTGGATAGTCTGCAGCTCACTATGCGGGCGGGGCGGCCCAACCGGACTTCTTAGTGAGTGGGAAGCATTCGGACTCGAATGTTTCCTGCTTGTCGGGTCGATACACCAGCCTCCCCGCCTCCCCGCCTCCCCGCCTCCCTTCTTCGTCGAGAACCACGCAAATTTGAAACCACTCCCTTCCACGGACCAGGTGTTCGACCGAAGCCAGACGGGCTCGGCATTTACACACGCTCATATATATCTGGCGCTATGCAACTCTGCTGTGGTGTTACATGTAGTAGCAAGACGGCTACTGTAGCATACTGTGGGTGACATGAAGCGAGGGCAGGATGGCTGGCTGTTCGTCACGGGCCCTGGCAGGTTGGGCCGTTGTGCCTGGCACCATGGTAAAACGAGGTATGGAAGAGGGGGCGATCTTATTCGTCGCCACGGGAGCTGTATCATGGGACATGGTAGGAACGCTGTCCCGCGTCCCCACATCGGGAGGGTGATGTGATGCATGAGAAAACAATCAGCCCTCTTTGATTGATCACAACGGGTGATCGTGATGGCTTCTGACAAATAGATAGAAGAAGCTTCCGGCTACCCAAAATGAGGAAAGTATCGCATCGGGAATCTAATCTCGCCAAGGGCTAGGAATAGCTGCCTGATCTGGCTTCCTCAACACTGTGGGTAGTGATGATACCGGCAGCAATGAAATCTCCCTAGAAGCTCACGACCTACCTCCAGAAAGAGGTAATTTGTTGTCAAACAAAACAAAGTGGTGCTCCTGACCACGCCGCGCGCTGCTCCAGAACCAAGGTCCACAGAATCGTGGGCAGAGCGACCTGTCGGATCGGATCTTGCAGTCCCTCGCACCCACCTGCAGGAGAGGAAGGGGAACTGACCAATCCGCTGCGCCGGCCGCACGTGGTAATGGCCCCCGCGGAGGTGAAACCGTGGCCTAGGGACCCTGATCCGGTAGACTTTGCTCAGGGGTCCTGGCTCGCGCGGAATGTCTGTGCTGCATCCGCTCGACGCAAGGTTTTGCTGCGGGCTGGGGTCGTGGGAGCTTGGAAACATCTTCTCTTTGCCTAACCAAGGCTGGTTAGGCTGATGGAGACTGCTGCTAAGCCTGCAGCTGTGCCTGACGGGTCAAGTCGAGATCGTCAAGCATGCCGACGTGTTTAGATGGCAGAGGCTCCTAGGTACGAGTACGAAAATGGTTGCCTGTTGAGAGCTCCACGGAGGAACGTGATCGTCTATCTGTCGAGAGTCAACACTCATGGTCAAGGCTGCTTCCATCAAATTTGACGGTTAACGCCGTCACGCTGCTCTCAGCAAGCTGGGCAAAACTACAGTGGCATTGCGCAGGCAGTGAGTGCATGTTGTCTGGGCTGTCGGGCTGTCTGGCTGTGTGGCACCATGTGGTAGTCTCCTGATTTCCAAGAAACTCCATAATCAACGACATCCGGCACTGACAAGCGAAAGATCCTCTGCCGAATGTAACTGTTGTGAAGGCGAGACTTACTACCACAACCCATTGTTCCACATTTCAACGCAAATTCATGCGCTGTCAGCTGTCTGTGATCTCGCTTGATGGTGAGCCACGAAGCGATCATTGCTCCATTTTCCTCGAAATGAGCACCCAAAATAGCTAGCAGCGCGTAGCATGAGGCCTCCCCGCTGGCGCCCGCAGAGTCCGGCAATTTTCCCAGACTCATCAGCTCCCGAAGATGATCCGAATCTTCCAGCGAAGAAAATAAAGCCAAGGACGACGTCCGTCGTGGACGCCGACAAGCTGCGCGAGGGACAGTCTCTCACTGTGTCGCCGCCGTCACCCGCAAAGACCGGGCATGTGCACAACATCACGAGCCAATTCGGCAGTGCGGATCTTGTTGGCCTCCTTGCGATGTTCAACCTTGTCAGTCTGTCGAACACCTGAAGAGCCTTCTCGAATTCTAGAAGAACGGTCAAGGCCGGATCGTCGTCTTGGAGTTCTGGAGCGTGCCCGAGCGTGCGGGTCACGACAGATGTCAAGATCTCTGTCAGAAAATGAGAAATTAGGCACGGAAGAAGCCGTGTGAGTACAAACCACTCGAGTATGGGCCCCTTTTCGATCCAGACAGTACAGTACTTCACGACGGTCAAAGCTTGCTGTCTCATCAAGTTCTCAGATCCCCAGCCTCGCCCGCCTCGCCTGCCTCGACGCCGGCAAGTTGCACTACATCTGGAGCTTCCCATCTTGGCTACTCGTTTCACCCCGTTGCGCGAGGTGGGAAGGGTGGCCACATTGGAGGCGTACCAGAGTATCCGACAGCTACATCCTCACAGAATCACGCCACCATCACCAAAGCGACAAGGCAGAATCTCTACCGGCCCCACCGCCGCCTCTCCCCCGTCAACTGACGGAGAAAGTTCTTGACGCTGCCGGATGCTCCCAATTCCTCGGCATCCATCCTCCTTTTATTGCACACGCTCGCGTCGTCGTCAACAACCCCCGTCCTCTCTATCTGTCCCGCTCACCGCCACTCCGTAGCGACTACCGTCCCGCTCGCGCGTCAAGCGCGCATAGACGACGACAACAACAACAACACACGCACAGCAGCCTTGCGTTATCTCGCCTGTGTATTTGGAAGAGAAGAGGGGGAGGAAGCGCTGATGAGGCAGACCAGAGAGTGGATACTGGACGTGGGCAGCGGAAACAAACCGGTGCGGTCCCGGCCGCTTGGTGTTTTCCCCTTGGGGCCCTTTCGAAATGTTCGAGGGATATGGAGACACCGGCGGAAGCGAAGCTTACTTTTCTTTACAGACGCGGGCAAGCGGGGTGCATATTTGATCAATTCATGCAGGCCCAGAATGCACTGATCGTCTCGCTTCGATGCCAGGACGCACGCACGCTGCACGCACGAAATGGCAACCAGGAATGACAGGTGCTGACGGGCGGGGGGTTTCCCTCTCCGGAGCACTGGGGCCACAGCTGCAACCTAGTAGGTTTAGTACGGAGTAGTTCTGGAGGCTGATCCTTTTTTTGACTTTCCTCGGCTCGGGAGACAGATTCGGCGCCGCAAAGATTTTCGGCGACCACAGAACCCATCATCTCGCCTGATGAGAATGTTTTCCATGTTGCCATTGGCGCTAGCCGCTTCGAATTTCTCTAACTTCGAAGCGAATGGCACCCTCCCCCCAATGCCTCACAAGGCCAGGCGAGAGAAGCCTATGTGCGCTTAGGACCCGTCGTCTCCATGTTACTGGAGTCGAGGATGTTTCCGCCCGCCGAGGCTGGGAAGCGGCACAAAACATGTTCGGGGAGCATTGGAGGTGCGTGCTCAAGTGGCTCGTCAATCTACGTTGGAGATGGGCTCGCATTCGCATGTACGGAATTTACCCTCATCATACGGAGGTTACCTATCTCGACTACAGTACAGCTCAGGCCAAGCTGGGGAAGGAAGAGGGGTAGGGACGTCTGCTATTCTCTGTTCCCGCGATGCCCGTACGTGCGAGAATGGGTGTCCAAGCTCAGATTTACAGGACGCGCATGCCCCCAATTAAGAGAGACATGGCGTTGTTGGCGTCCATATTGGTGCGGCAAGTTCCTGCAGTGGTGTGGTCACCTCGTGGTCCTCATGGCTACTAGCTATGTAGCTAGCTAGCTGGACCGTTTCTCCTTTGATTCTCTTCAAAAATAGCAACGCGACCAGGCGTGCAGCAAGTGACTCCAGGCGCAAGAGCGAGAAGTTCTTTAGATGCTTCCTGGCAAGGCTAGCTTCAAGGGGGATCCAATAGCAGCTAGTGTGTAGTATCGAGGCACAGTTTTAGACGTACGCACCGATGGTGGGGTCCAGTATGATATGATACCAGGTGTGTCTTGACTCTTGGTATCGCGAGTAAATGGAAGAGGGCTCCATTCCATATGGATAATGCCATGTACTCGACGACAAAGTATCTTTTCGCTTCGCTCCGCCGTTGTTCCACTGTCAGCCTGGCTGCCGAAGGTCCCGCCATCAGACCATGATGTTTTTCCCCCCTTCGGGCTTCTGAGGCAGTCAGGATGGGTATTGTAATGACAAAAATGGGCTGCAGGAGTTCGCATGTAGCAGCAGCTCCACAGCAGCTGACTATCGCGTAGATCACTACCCCGTGCGGCCGCTGCGGCAAGACGTTCCGAGATAATCAGCTGCCCAAAATGATGGCCTGCAGTCGAAATTTTGCAGTCAGCTAGCAGGGGCCAGCGGGGTTGGGCCAGGCCCCAGGCCCCAGGCCTGCTAAAATAGCCTGTCACTGCCTGTCACTCGCCTGTCAAAAATCCTCGAAACATCGGCTGTAAGCTTGGTCTTGCGGCCGTTCGGGGGGCAGCATGAACCCTCAAAGAGGAGTTCTATCCCCTTGTTGCTCCACCAGATCGTTTCTCTCTTTGCGCCACAAGTTCGCCGGTGTTTGAGAAAGTTTGAGAAAATGCAAAAGTACAATTTTGCTGGTCCCTATTAGCGCTGAGGGCCTGCGGGCCCGGAGAGCGCCACATCGTCTATGGAGCCATGTTTGGTGGTGGAAGATTACGGTAGCCGGTGTTTAGCCGCAGTTGCTAGTCAGACATGCAGTAAGCAACTTCTTCGAATCAACCATCATGGTAGGACGGTACTGTGTTTGTGTTAGATGCCGTCTCGTGTCCCATACGGCGACCTCGGAGCTACATGACTTGCTCTCCCGGAGGATATACCATCTTCTCATGCTGTTCGTCAAACGCGCACGTGGCCGATGAGGCTCACGAGTAGGGGAGCCGCATTCGTTTGTAGTGACGATGCTTGGTATCAAGAGATTCCCAAGAGCAGCAAAACAGTCCGGGAGCCACGTATCGCGTCCACCCTTCGGGCCACATGCAACAAGAGTTTGGCTCGGAATAAAAGTGGTATACCGCCTGGCCCCCTTTTCCCGTATCGGGCCTTGCCGCATGACGACGAGCAGATGCTTTGGGGATAGAGATCCATCACGGCACCGTAGGGACCCAAGGGTTCGCCGGACTTGCACGCCGAATCGGGCGGGCCGGTGGACGGGAACCCACTTCATGCGCAGCGGCGGGAATTTGTTTTGTGGGTATTTTCCTGTGGAACGACATGCAAACCTGTGAGAGCCTCCTGCCCAGGGGACTTTGACAACTTTGACAGCGGGAACGGCGCAGCCGGAGGAGTTCGTCTATAACTGGCTATAATTATAATACTGGCTGATCGCTATTGGACGGTGATGCCGTCTACTTTGTACCCGTCTATATTTCCAAGTCAGTATCGACCGGGGCTAAACACTCCTATTATTGCTGCAGCGTAAGCGAGAATATCGTGAGTGCTCCGCGATATTGCAGGATGGCGAAGATGATCGAGTCGCCCAGGACCGAGTAGCCAGGAATTTCAGAGCGCGCAGCAATACATCTCGATTTCTTGCGGCGACTTGGCCGATGACAGGCTTGCAGGCTTGCTGACGGGTGATAAGACGAGAATATTCCCCGATATGCTTGGTTGTCCAGGGCTTAACGACCTTGGAGAAGATAGTTCCTCCAGGTGTGGAGAGCTGGTTGACGTCGTACGATTCATCGGAGTTAATCACTGCTGTGCTCGGCCGCTGACCATCTCTCTTTCTCTCTTGGCCATAACGTCTAGAAGCATTCTGGAATGTAGGCGCTCCCCGTCCAAGGCCTTCAAGGCTTCAGCCCAGAGTCAATGCAGCATAGTGACTGCACGGAATGGAACGCCCCGCGTCATGAGAGGGAGAAGAAGCCACAAGTAAGCTTCAATATCACATGTGATTGGACACAGTACTCCGTACGAAGCAAATAAACCTTCATGGTCGCATTGAGATTACCAATGGAATTCTTGTTGTCCTCTCAACCCCTCTTCATGCCATACACAGTAATCATGCTCACACTATCGAAGGTGAAATCGTCACCCGGAAGCTACGTACTTATGCTCCGCCAGGTGTTGGACGTTGACCAAAGTTTCATCTCTCCGCACTTCGAATCGTGTCTCCTAAGTGCCGCGGGTACATTTCCTCGGAGTACCAGCGAGAGTTCAGACCTGCACTATGGTATGCTTTCTGTGCTGGTCGACATACAAGGTACAGTCTGGCCACTCCCTGTCATGCAGGCTCGAATCTTGCCAGTTGAGGCTCAAAAGCCTGTTACTAACTTACAACAGCTTTTCTAACGAAGCGATATAGCCGCTGGCAAAAACTGATCTGCGGAATGACGGATGGTGGCGGACGACGAGGACCAGGTCAACGACATGCTGCTACTATAGCGGCAGGGGCTATCTCTCAGCACGTCGTCACACCAGCCCTCTACTGTACTGGTACTGCTGGACCACCGCCAATCTCCATACGTGCTGGCATCGACCTCGGGAGGGTCTCGTCGCCCTGCAGTAGCGACGACGTTGGGGCCCCGCACCATTCTCAGGATGCTGTCCGTAGCCAAACATTAAAACTACTGCAGGCCAAGACGTTTGCACCCGGGGATGTCATCCACGAAACAAAGTTCCCGGCGATCTTACGCGACTGCAAGGCCTGCATGCCGCAGCGGCAGTAGCTGCATGGCTGGTGGGTTGCACGAGACGAGCTGCGGATGGTAGCGGCTCAGGGTGTTCGTGCTACTGTACCTCTAGCTGCGGAGTAGCTACTCAAGGTTAGTGAAGCTAAATCACTCGACAACAAGTCAGTGGGCACGGATCTGCACTGCTAGCTCTGCAGGCAATTACTAGTATGCAGGTACTTTCGACACCGGTACATATCTGCTGGATGTGACAATGCCCATCGAGTCAGGCCCTGTGTACATTTCCTATACAAGCTGAAGTATAAAATGCAGTGGACGACTGTGCGCTAGGAACACTGGAAAATCTCTCCGGGGGAACCACCCAGGGATTCTTCCTGCGCCGTAGTCAAGTATTAGCGGATGATTCTCAGCCGCATCCAGGACTGCCCCTGATGCTGTGAGCTGCGAGTCACTGTGGCGCATGGCGATCGTGACGACGTTTAGTTTGCGTGCGTTCCTGCAGCGCGAGTGGTCCTGCAGCGCGAGTGGTGTGGGCTGAATATGGGGCCAGCTCGCGGCCTTTCCCCGTCATCTACTATATGATGCCAGCTCGCGGCCTTTCCCCGTCGTCTACTTCGTACACGCTTCTCGCAACACCAACACCGATGCGATGATCCACAAGTCATGCAGGCAGGGAGGCTGGGTAAGCTGCGACTAGGAGCTTGGTGAAGTGATGCAGAGGATCGCCCATCGGATCGAGAACCCTTTTGCCCAGGGCCGTGATACGATTGCATACCCTGATACTTAGGTCTTGCATTTAGAGAAACGCTAAACCGCATTGCCGCTAACCGGCCTGCCCGGGTCCGGGTCTTTGGGCTCCAAAAAACTCTCCCAGAATCGCCCGGTCTACGCCAGGAAACAAAGAAAGATCGAGACTATCTGGCTCGGGACTCGGGAGGACGTGCGGGCAAGCCACGTCCCAATACCCCGGTTCCAGTTCCCTGGCCAACCTTGGAACGCTTCAGTATTCTCTGATGGCCCATAATAGTAACGCCGTCGACATCTGGGACATTTCGGTGAGAACGCGAGGAAACTTGGAATCATAAAGTAGCATAAATGGTCGCGAACGCCCGCATGAGTTGTCGTGCATCCGCGGTTGCATTCTTCACCTGGGCCGGCAGAATACCACGCTGGGCATGGTGGTGTTGTACCACAGTAGTGCGCACTACTACCGTAGACCATGCAAATGCTGCTAGCTACCTTGCATGCCGTGAGGTAGCATGCCGGCGAGGCCCTCGCAGCAGCCAAGGGCAGCGAATCAGTAGCTATGTTTGACGTTTCTCTTACGACGTATAGTGCAAGAGTAGGACCAATATCAGAATAAGCTTTTTTCGCTCCCCGTCGGCCCCATGTGCGGCGCGAGCTGAGTTTGAACTTTGCCTCCACCATGACTAGACTTCATGATAACTCCCAGGCCAAGGCAGGTCTCTATTACCGTTCTAGACTTGATATTGCCTTCATTTCATGCTGACCTATGTCAGTTGTCCAACGACTCGGATGGTCTACAGATGACATGGCCAAGGCAGCTTCACAACGCGATGTTTCTCTGTGCGGAACCGGATACTCCTGGGATCATCGTGGTCCGGCGGGATTAGACATCTCCAAATTCTGTTAGTTCCGACGGGCGAGGTTGTCTCTATGCCAGATTGGTGGTAGTTTGTTGTGTGTGGTTGGGTGTCACTTGGTGTCTAGGCCCGCGGCAAATTCCCGAATAAGTTCCTGTCAACCGGGCTATTCTCTGGGTTGACGCCACCGTCTCGCCCCAACCTTGGAAGTAGAAAACATGAGTAGTGACCACCTGACGCTTGAGGTGGGGGGAAGGCACTGCCACCAAGAAGGTGGTCAAGCACACAAGGCAGTTGTGCTTGATCAAGAAGCCTCACTCAGCACTAAGTACAGAAAGCGTATCGTGACAAGCTCAGGCGCACCTGGCGCGAGGGCCGGCGGCCAGCCTCACGGGCTTGCCGCTTGATTCTCCAGTAGCCGCGTAGCCGCGTAGCCTGATTCAGTAAAGACGGAAAACCTTGACAAATTCCAGCTATACAAAGTAGAAAGTCAAGAATGAGGGCTCCAGTCTAGGGTAGACCGTAGCCACGTAGCGGCAGCCTTGTCTGTTCCCAAGACCCATCATCTACGCTCGCGTCCCGAGCAGCGGGAGTGGTTGCAGCCGGAGAAAAACGAGATGAAGTCGGAGATTTCTGTCTAGCGCCTTGTGAGACGGCTCAACTGGATTGGTCTCAGTCAATGTTTCAGTCGGTTCCTGCAGCCGATGATAGAAACAGCACTAGGTGCGAACTAGTTATCTAGCCTCAGCTTGAATGTACTTTGCACACACCTGGACAGTACCTGCAAGCAGCAGTAATTAGTGAGTCTTCATGGTGAGCGAGAGGCAAAGGGCGCCGACAATAATCGCCGCATTGTCAGCGGACACTGGGACGTCTGAACAGCAGTCCATATGGCGACTGTTCAGTCAGCTCAGGGTACATTTTCGCCTTTGTTCCAGTTCAGATGCCCACTTGCCTTGCGCTGGTCATCACAGGTTCGCCGTTCGGTTGTGTACACTCGCGACCCTACTTAGTACTCACCGATCTCAGGTGCCTGTTGATAGGACGCACCCTTGGCTCATAGAATCAGAAGCAATATTATAAGAGGCCGCAGTAAGAAGTATGGACATTGGTACGGGAGAGTTGCTGTCCCACCGGTCCACCGGTTCGTGAACCGCTTCCCTCTGTTGCCATGGGGCATCGTGTGGTTCATGCAGGATGCCGGAAGCCGTTGGTGATACAAGATGAGCTGTCCGTGCCCGGGGGGATCTGAATGGGCGGTCGCAGGCGTTCCTGTCACTTCTCATCATTCTGCAGCGGTGTCGGTGGGAACATTATCACCCAGGGTATGTGCCGGCCTGTTGAAGAGAAGAGGCCCCAGGACGATGAGCTCCACTTCGATTTTTTGCGATGTGTCGAGTCGTGACTGGAGAGCTACGTTTGAGAAGCAGTCACTTGGACAGGGAAAAGAAAATAGCCTTTTGACGGATCATCTTCGTTTAAGCAGAAGATATGGATCAGCGCGCTGGCGGGGCATTGATGCGCACTGTTGATATGATATATCACATTCCTGACACCTTTCCACTTCGCAATGCACCCATCCGCCTACGTGGGGTGGCTACGACTCTATGTATCTTCAGGGCTGACACGCGACTTGATGCAGCATCACGATATGTGGGGCCAGGTACTTCAAGTACCACGTTGAGCTGTTGCTCCTGCTCTAGCCTGGCCATTTTCATATGCATAGTCGCAGTGGTATCGTCAGGCTTCCACTCACTACCCAGGAGCGCGGCCAGATATGCAAGAGTTAGGGGCAGTAGGAACTTCTGACAGAACCAATAGTAGCGAGCCTTCTTTCAACATGCCGCAGCCTCTACACCGGATATTCCGTGACATGGGAGGCTGCAAGCCCTGAAGTCCGGCGCATCGAACCAGGCCGCTGGGATCTCACCGAGCCTCACGGTACCGTGGTTCTGGGACCAGTCATCTGCAGGGGTCATATGCTCGCTGTGATCCATGTCGATAGAGTATGAAGGACTCGAGGTACTATCGTCAGTTTCATTTACTCTAGGGCGGTGATGACGGTCTTCGAAGTCCACTTTGCCCGTGTGCTTTTACGAACGATGCACATATGATAATGCACGTGTATAAGTGTTATGGGAAGTCCTGTGACTACACATGGCATCTGTGAAACTCTACTAAGGCTACATAGAATCGGCACCTAGCACAGAGCAGAAAGTAATACTTCTGCCTTCCATAGGTGTGCGAGCAACTTAGAAGGCTGAGCAAACCCATGGAGCTGTCTGTCTACTGAGACTGAATCCGTCCTTGGCTGCCAGGTTGAAGGCCACGACGTCTATCTTGACTAAGAAACTATGCACCCAGGTAATGATACTCTGGTAATGAAATGCGTTGTACCAGTTCAAGCTTACGCGGTTGTACCGAACTCCAAAATGTGTCATCAAGTCAAGCCGAATTTTGGCTTTTGTGCATGAGTCCCTTTCCCCCCCACATTGTCAGGTATTATACATGCTGAAGATCTGCCGATTTGGAGAGAGTTGTGACTTGACGCTTGACAGTTTTGAATGAGAATCATTGTCATGATGGCTTGTGTCCTCATCATTATGGCTTCGAGCCAACCTTGAAGTCACCGAAGTGTCCCTTTGTCACTCAGAATTCTGCTGCAGAACAGAACCGGTGAAGCAGAACAATAGGATTGTGGCAACTGAACGTTCCTGAGAACACACGTACATTAAAGTCTTACACATGAGCCTACAGAAGGCAAAACGTTCTAGCACTATCTAGTTCCGTATGCTCATATTCCGTGAATATGTCTCAACCCACACAAAGTCCCCATCAGCCCAGGCCGATCGTAAGTTTTGGCCTGGAGCGGAAGCTCATCACAGGCAAGTTCACATCACAATCTTATGAGTTTCTGACCCCGTTCATTGGCGAGCCCATAGACGAGGCAAATTGGACAAGGTACGCCATTGTGAGGAGCGAGGACGGTAAGTTCCTGCTAAACTACGCTGTCTCTGTCGAGAAGCGTATCCTTGTCATCATCAATGCTGCACTCGCCAACAAAGAGCCACCCAAAGAGCGATATACTGAGATGACCCTGAATGAGATTATTCTAGACTCCTGGATCGCCGAAGGCCAAGAGCCGGAGACGCTCCAATTCTTGGGCATCTGGATGGTTCAGAACGAAGATGCTGAGACTCAGATGATCAAGGCGTTTACACAGAGCTCGGGGATGTTGCTGCCCACAGATCGTATTACCCTCAGGCCTGAAGCTACAGGCGGCTCAACATCCTTTAGTGACAATGTCTTTCTGCGTTGTGGTCTCTCACTTGCCAAAAAGATGGACCGCACTAGTGCTCAAGACATCGTACTGAAGAAGGCAGACTATCTCAAATCAGGAGCCGACGCGGACGATCTAGTTCTCTACATTGTAATGCAGTTCGGGAGCCGGAACGCGGATGAGGTGGCTGATATCATTTCTGCCTCCACAGAGACGGACTCGGACGGGTTCTCTGATGATGACGATAGCGAAGACCAGGTGGTATTTGTTGGACGGCGTACCTAGGTAGCTAAGAACATTTAGGAACGTCCATCGTAGAGTGTAGAACCAATATGATGCTTACAATCCCTAGTTTTAGAAAATGTCATTCCTAGTTCACAGGCACTATTTTCGAAACTGTGGGCTCATATTGTGGGCGCACGACCAGAAAGATACTCACCAATTGCACACGTGTTTTGCTCTCATATTAATTGCCGATTAGACATCTCATTCGGGGCCCACTACCTGGGTACTTCCTCTCAGTATTTTCATAAATTAAATATCGCATCAATGTGACACAAGGACAAAGCGATTTCAAGGCTGAGTCGGCATGTGTGCCTTGGAGCCTGCCCTCCGGCTCGATCTTAGCAGCAGCATGATATATGTGCGTCCAAATTAGGAAATTGCAGTACCATTTGACGAGTACCAAAGTAGTCTGTATTGAATATTATTGATCTTGGCTCTAAACCTTATTCTCACACTTAAGCGAAGACAGTCATTCGCACACACCGCCAGTCCACAGGACTCAGATGAATAAATGCGTCCATCATACGATGTCCATTTTGGCACACTTCAACACTTTTATTAGGCATGTGGCACCCATTCTCTCATCTCTCACGATAACAGAGTCACATTCATGTTTCAAACCAGCTCATCGGTCCGCACCTTAATGGAAACCACATGGCCCGTAATACCGTCCCCACCGTACAAGATCTTGCGGTCGCGCGCGAATCATTCACAACGTGTTCCCGCAGGTACGATCTGTAGATCTCGGAGCAATGAATATTGGCAGAGTCAGGTGGGTTGAAGTTGTGCTTGATTTATCCACAATATGCTT
Source organism: Ophiognomonia clavigignenti-juglandacearum (assembly GCA_003671545.1). Classification (NCBI taxonomy): domain Eukaryota; kingdom Fungi; phylum Ascomycota; class Sordariomycetes; order Diaporthales; family Gnomoniaceae; genus Ophiognomonia; species Ophiognomonia clavigignenti-juglandacearum. The sequence continues at coordinate 24,576 of PYFS01004289.1, read as the reverse complement.
ATCGCTGTACTGCATAGAACTACTATGTCGGAAAAAAATCCACGCCCGCCGATCCGGATGTCCACTACTTTCGGACGTTGACTCACAACGCCGGCGAGAACTTTTGCAGCCTGCCGAGAAGTGGCGATTTGAGACAGTGAATGCATGGCTGTACGGCTGGAGGAGCTTGAGAGGAGAGAAGATGAGAACTGATGGAGGTGCGTCTTCCCTTGCAGATACGGGCTGTTGCTTCTATCCTACCGTGGTATGCCAGTCCTGGCAGAAGCAAAGCGGGTCAGTTATTCAGATGGGCCAACCACCTCCCCATGCTTTTTTTTTTGTGACAGTCGACGGCGTCCAGTCGCATTGGAGGAGGGGGCGAGAATATTCGAGCCCCGGTACGGCATATGCAACGAAAACTGACAACAGGTCCAAGGTGCGCCACAAAAGGTCACTTGATCAGCCATTTTGTGCGGCACAAGAAGTAAGCATTTGTGCAGACCGTTTATGCAGGTACAAAGATAACTCCATCTACCTAGGTAGCCGCGTGTTCGCCGAGCATACACGAGGCAGGCCGGCCGGCCGGCGGACGCACTCTCATAGTCATGATCGGCACACTCGGCCGTCCTAAGACGAGCGACGTCCGACGAGTGGGGCGATAATGGACGCCCGGGTCTACAGTGTCGGCCACGAGTCGCAAGGCTGTGCGAGTAGGAGAAACCAACGACCGTTTTTGGCAGCTCTCGGCCGGTTAGTTGACAATTCCTTGGCCCACGTGGATCATCGTTCGAGCGCCTCTCCTCTCGTGACACAAGGGTTTACATTGAATACGTATCCAACGGCTCTCCTTCCCTGTAAAATCTGACAGATTGGCAGCAGGTCCGCACCCGATCCCGTCTTATCCCCTTGCAGCAGTCTGGGGCGTACATGCGTCAACATCTCACAAGTACCTCTGTTGTAACCCGCTGACCCTTGCTCATCGAGGTACAAAGACTGAAAGTATCCTGCAAGAACACCAGCTGTGGACACCACCAACGCGCGCCTCTGGGGTCTCGCCACGGGATTTCCCGATTCTAGTGAGATGATTTGTTACCGGTACCGTGGTCTTGCGAGAATCTTGGTCCCAAATAGTGTGTGATCTAGATGAGATGAGAGGGTCGGATCCGAAAGATCAGAAAGTCTTCAAGATTCTCCAGGATCTTTCCCTTCCCCTGACCACGAAAAGACAAGCTCAGACACCGTTGAACGCCATCTCCCGTGCTTTGGATCCACAAGGCGCCCGTCGTACAACGGATTCTGCTGGGAATACGGATAGACAGGATAAGTCAGGGATATCGGAAGCCTCCCTTGTGGCGTAGAGAAGGGGCTGAAGCCCAGTGGACGACCAACAGTCGAGGTCCTTTATGTGAAGTTCAGCTCGTGACTGGACCAATGTTTACATCGCAAATGAACGCCGATGCCCGTCTTTTCCGAGTCGGTGGACTCGAAATCATCAGTGCTTTGGGTTGAGGGGCGGGGGAGCGAGGCGCAGTGAGCGCCGTGCAGGGCTATATGTGATTGCAAAGGCCGAATGATAGACGCTCAATCGTCACGAAGCCGACAAATGTCCTGAAGAATCGGTCCTCGTGGTAACCGCAACCCTCGCGGCCGCTCCCTGGCGTCGAACTTGGATGTTGATGGCCACCATGGCCGGTGGTCTTTCATGAGCTATATGTGCCTGAAACCTGAATATCGGAGCGTCCTGTATTATATAAGCATCAGTCTGGTCAACGAGGCTTGACATGCTATGTCGTCTAGATACTAAGCCCTGTGTCGTAAGCGTGGCCGGTAGTACCCTTCTTGTGCCTGCACACGAAACTGGACAATTTTGACAGGATGCTTGCGAGACTCACCCAACCCTTGCTAAAACATGGAACAACCAAGGGCGGTCTTACTGCCAGAGTGAAAGTCACAGTCAAGTTATCGAGCCAGCGTAGGTTGAATGATTGAATGATTGAGTCTAAAGCCCGAAAGACGCACTGTGACGAGTCGCACGGTCAGGCCGCAGAATTTGAGTACCATCAAAACCGCAGCACTCACAATACTCTCGTAGACGAGCCTGGCACGGAGTGAGAAGCCTGGTGTAATCGTCACCTGCTCGCCTGATGAAATGCTGTGTAAAATGAAGTGATATTTGACTAGAGCCAAACGTGAAGGCACGCATGAGATAGGCTCCAAGGCCGGTCAACCGGCCCAAAGGAGGATATTACCATTCACAACCATCTTGGCCCCGTACCGAGCTCCAAGGGGTGATGGCTACTCAATAATCTGGGTATGTGAAGTAGACCAGTACCAATGCAGTCACAAACACAGACGAGGTGTCTGCGCATGGCCATTTGTGCGGAATCCCGTACCCGTACTGGCCTAGAAACGTTCCCATAAGCACTGTTCCGTAGGGACGAGAGCGCCACAGTATGTTTTGAGCCGGCACAAGTATCTGCTTTCCAAGCAAAGCCTTGTCACCGGGTGACTTCACTGGCCATTTGTGGCCCGCCGACTCGGGAACCTTCGACTTCGGCTCAAGTTGCAGTGAAGCTATAGCTCTTGGAGGTGGGCGTAATCGTATAACGATCTCGACGATGTTTCGTTACTTTGTGTCGCGATGATTACTTCAACCGGCACTGGCCGCCCCGCCAGCCACAGCAGCGGGAGCTGACGACGACGATGCCGTTCCCCCAGATGGACCACTTTGATCAACAAACTTGGTATCCGCATTTCCAGCGCCACCACCATTGCCACCATTACCACCTTTACCACGCCCACGTCTCCTGCTACGCTTCGCTGGCTGTTGGTCAGCGTCAGCTTTCTCAGCAGCTGGGGCAGTGGGAGCAGTGGTAGGAGTGGCTGGAGGCGCAGCGGCAGCAGGAGGCGCTGCCGTTGCTTTGGCATCCTTCGATGCGCTGCCTTGAGTTGCATTGCTGGGTATCGAAGCGGCAGCGGCCTTCTTAGGTGTCTGGTCTTTACGCTCCAGGACTTGTACGGCAGCACTGGCAACGGTCACTGGGCTGGCGGCCAAGGCCTTCACCAGACCACTGTGGTCGGCAAACTCGACGTAGGCGAAGCCTTTGCGGCGATCGATCTCGACGGAGCTGACACCTCCAAAGGCGCCCATTGCTTCTTTAAGCAAAGCTTCTGTGACACCTTGAGAAGGGTTGGCGTGCTTCAGAAAGGCGCGAGTAGAGCTTGCTGCCGCATTAGAGCCATTCGCTTTCTTCTGTGAATTTCCAGCCTGAGCTCCCTTGGAATTTCCAGCCTTGGGACCAGTCGGGGGTGCCACAGCTGCTGCATTCGTAGCAGGCTTATTAGTAGCCTTAGCCGCGGGAGCCGTATCTTTGATGGCCGTAGATGCTGATGCTGACGCTGACGATGCAGTCTGCCCACCGCGCAGGGTTGGTTCCTCTTTCTTCTTCTGCAAAATCGCTACCGGTTTGACTGGTGCCGGGGTGGGTGCTTCCACAGACCCACCCGCCTTAGTCTCATTGGCCTTCCCGTCCTTGCCTCCTCTCCTTCGGCCTCCTCGAGAAGACTTCTCCGCCGGTGCAGTCGGAGCTGTTGGGGTTGGAGATCTGGTCGCGGTTTTGTTGGCCGACGTGGCAGCCGCCGATGGGGTAGCACCATTGGCCTTGCCCTTAGCGTCCTTCACCTTGACCTCTACGTCCGTACTCTTCGATGCAGCTGCCTCCTGGCGCGCTTCTTGGCGCGACTTCCTCGTAGAGGGGCCAGCCAGTCCCAAGTCTCTCTTGAGGATGTCACTGATGGCACCAACCCTGCGTCGACTGGACGAGTTGTCGGCGGCCGACGTCCCAGCCTTGATGTCCTTCGCAATAGCTTTGGCAGCTTCAGCCGCGGCCTCTGTTGCAGCCTGCTTCTTAAGAATCCTGACAGTGGCGTTGGGCTTGTCGGCCTTCTCCCGAGACTTCTTCTTAGGCTCATCTGCGGTTGTGGCTGCACTCTTGCCCTTGCCTTGCGAGTCGTGCCGTGTGTGCTTCCTGCTCTTAGCGTTGGCAGCTTCCTTGGCCTTGTTTGCCTTGCTCTCCAGAATGTGTGCCACCAACGGCGTGACCTGTGCTTTCGAACTCGCGTCGGCGGTAGTAGGCTCGTCTCCAGCGGTATCGGCCTCTCCCTTCTTCGCGTCTGGGTTTTCTGTCAGACTGACCAAGAACGTCTGCCACTCATCGTCTTCGTCGATGGTCCCTTCCTTGGGGTCCTTCTTCGGCTTGACATTGGGGATCTTCTTGTAGATGGCACGTTCGACATATGGAGGTCCGATCAGGCTGGGACTATTGAATGTGCCTTTTGCATCTTCCCAGACGGCGGTCCGGACGGTCTGGGCCAACTCTTCGAGATCCTCCTCCTTCACTTGGAACTGCGCCCATGCTGGAACGGGATCCTTGGATGCGCTGCATGTGCGAAGCTAGTTAGCTTTTGTAAAGTACAGGAATCGTCGTGCGTGGAGAGGCGCATGAGCGTACCCTTTCGGCATGTGCCCCGTCACAAATCTGAACCAACTAGCTTTTCCCTTTCCAACCTTCCAGACATCGCCGAGAATGGCGAAGAATTCGTCCTCGGTCAGCGCGGGTGGCAGCCAGCGAACTTTGGCCTTTACTCCATCTTGCGCGACGGCCGACCGGCCCCTTCCTGACTTGCTGGCATCGGCATTGTTCTGAGCTTGTTGTATCTGCGCAGGACCAATGGGCAAGACACCTGGCTTGCGAGTCATGGTGCTCGGGTTTGTTGCCATGTGCTAGGCGTGGATCTTCGATGGACAAGCTGGAGTTGGAGGGGGCAATTCGTAGAGAGGGTTGAAGGTCCGGAGAGATGGCTGCAGGCGCATCGATGGTGGTGGACGTAGATTGACAATCTCGTACGTACTTCAAACGACGCCGAAGGATCGAGTAGACTATGGAGTCTGTTGTTTGAAAAGGTGCGTTCGGTTTTGACTTTGGAGATAAGTCAACATCTCAGCAGTTCAAGTCACAATGCTTTGGGGCGTTCGGCAAGCTCTCCTTGGTGATGGATGGCAAGTGTATGTTTTGGTGACGTCTCTTCACACCTGGTCGCCAGGGACTTGTACCCCACTGTGCACCAAGAGAGAGGCCTGCTGAGCACATGGGGTACCTAGGTACTGTACGTGCCCCCGGGGCAGGGGCCACCTGCCCGCCGTGAATGAGCAGGCGGAGTAGGTAAGCACCCCTCCAAGACTGGACTGCCGCTAGCCCCGTGCCGGATGGAGTAGGACCCTTCGACCGTTTTGACGACTTCACTTCACTTGCTTCTCAAAGCACGCTGTCGCACCCCATCTGAATTCCTTACGTTGCCGATATTGAATTTTCCTGTACCTTTGCCTTGCTTATTCATTGGACTCTGGAAGGCCTGTTCATAGGTATGTCCCCAACAACGAAGTCTAGTACATTCTTCACTCTGCAGAGACCTGACCTAAGGTCATTCATCCATGCAGCATTCGAGGCACGTGGACCTCGCTCAAGCACCAGCCCGCTCTCGACCCATTGCATTGCCGAGTCGCCCTTCTGCTGCTTCCGCCAACTAGCTATCACTGTCAACTCACCGGAACACACGCGAGTCTCGAAGGCCTCCTCCCCAAGAACCAGCTAGATACACACCATGTCGAACGTCCCCAAACCGGGCCCGGCGACTTTAAGGCCAGGCGCGGGACTAGATGAATGGCTCGAGGAGGCAAAACAATGCCACTATCTCCCCGAAGCTGTCATGAAGCAACTTTGTGAGATGGTCAAGGAGGTCCTCATGGAGGGTGCGTTGTCGCAAATGGGGACGTGGCTGTGGCGGTGCTCCTGTGCTGTGCGCTGACAACCTCTGCGCAGAATCAAACATACAGCCCGTGGTTACACCAGTTACCATCTGCGGGGATATTCACGGCCAGTTCTATGATCTGCTGGAATTGTTCAGAGTTGCTGGAGGAATGCCTGGCGAGACCAACGTGCAAGCACCTAAGACCGCAACGACCGTCATAACGTCCGACGACCTCGAGCCTCCGACCGAGATCACGAACCCGAAGTTGAAGAAGAAGCTCAAAAACGCTGGACTCCCTGTTGAAGCGGCGGACGATGATGAGGATGCGCCAAACACATCCACAGAGAGCGTGGAGAAGACCGACAGCCCGGAGCCCTCCCAATCGGCCGACACACGTTTTGTCTTCCTGGGCGATTTCGTCGATCGAGGGTACTTCAGTCTCGAAACCTTCACATTGCTAATGTGTTTGAAGGCAAAGTTAGTGTGCATTCGGAGTTTTGTCCATACGAGGAGGCTAGTTTCGCTGACGATGATGACAAAAGGTACCCTGATCGAATAGTGCTGGTACGAGGCAACCACGAGTCCCGGCAGATCACCCAAGTCTATGGTTTCTACGAGGAGTGCCAAACAAAGTACGGCAACGCATCAGTTTGGAAGGCTTGCTGTCAAGTCTTTGATTTCCTCGTGCTCGCAGCCATCGTGGATGGCACAGTTCTCTGTGTGCACGGCGGTCTCAGCCCTGAAATCCGGACTATCGATCAGATCCGGGTGGTCGCCCGAGCTCAAGAGATCCCCCACGAGGGTGCTTTCTGCGACCTGGTCTGGAGTGACCCAGAGGACATCGACACCTGGGCCGTCAGTCCTCGAGGAGCAGGATGGCTCTTTGGTGACAAGGTTGCAACTGAGTTCAACCACGTCAATGGTCTGAAGACTATTGCTAGAGCTCACCAGCTGGTGAACGAGGGCTACAAGGTACGCTTTGACATGCCTTGCACCGCCCCAATTGCACGTCCCTCTGTGACCTCCACTGACACAACTTGCTTGTAGTTCCACTTCCCCGAAAAGTCCGTTGTAACGGTCTGGTCAGCACCCAACTACTGCTACAGATGCGGCAATGTCGCATCTATCATGAACGTAGATACGAATCTCGAGACCAAGTTCAGCATATTCTCGGCCGTGCCCGACGACCAACGACACGTTCCTGCAGGTCGGCGCGGACCGAGCGACTACTTCTTATGAGCGGTGTATACTTTTACTCGACTTGGTCATTTGCTTATGCAGGCTGCTGTAGATACTAGAAGGCACATTTCTATGTCATTGCGGACGGCGTTTTTTTGGGATACAACGGTCCTGCTCCATCACGTTGCTTGTATAAATAGGGCGGAAGCTTTTTACGAACGGGCTTTGCATTTGATACCCCCTTACAAGGGAAGAGGCCATGAACATAGGGTTTATGAATACAAATATTGTCATCACGTGTTGTTTTGATTTCCACAAGGATCGTCACTGCGCATCATCTCACATGCATTCCATTGCAATCAATCTAGCGATCTTGCATTTCTAAGTATGTACTGTCAAGCTTCTATACCACTCCGGAATTCTGTCTCAGCAACCTACTTCAAAAACGGCTTCAAGCTGTTCACCGTGTCCACAACCGTCTTCTCCAACGGCGTCCACTCAATCCCCGTCTCCTTGGTAGTCTTCGAGTTGTCCAACTTGAAAATCTTATCCTTGGGCGGGTATTCGCCCCCCTTAACATCCTCCGCGGGCAACTTCTCCCGCAGCTCGGGAAAATGCTTGCGCACGAGATCCACAATGTCGCGATTGCTAAACCACCCGGCGGTCGCGAACAGCCGCGCCCCGCTCAACTCCTTCTTCTCAAACGCCCGCACATGCAGCTCCGCAACATCGCGGACATCGACCCAGATGAACGTCCCCGTGTCGGGAAGGGAGCCGGCGGCGGCCCACTTGCCCTGCACGAGCGCCACGAAGCGCTCGTTGGACGTGTTGATGGCGTCCAGGCTCGCGAGGTAGTGCACGACGGGCCCGAAGACGAGCGGCGGGTTGACGGTCACCAGGTCGAAGTTCGGCTTCTGCTCGGCAACGAAGTCGCGGGCCGCGCGCTCGGCGAGCGTCTTGGAGGCGCGGTACGCGGTGCCCGGATTCTCGTGGATGTCGTCGATGGTCACCGGGTTCCAGGAGGCTTCGCTGAAGGTGGTGGAGGGGTCGGAGACCTTGGAGGGGTTGACGATGGCGGCGAAAGACGAGGTGATGACTACGCGCTTGACGCTGGGGGCGGACTTGGCGATGGCTTTCAGAATGCCCGTCGTGCCGATGACGGCGGGGTCGACGAGGTCTTTCTTGGGATCGGCTGGGGACGGGGGTGTGAGACGTGTGACGTGCCGAGGGAAGGACGGTTAGATAATGGGATGGACGTACTGATCTTGAAATGGAAAGGAGAGGCCGTGTGCAAAACGCCGTCGAGGCCTTGTCCATAGGTCTTGACGACCTCGTCAAAGGCGCCCTCCTTGGCGATATCGGGTACGATGGCTGTCTCCAGCTTGTCCTTGCCCAGGTTAGGATGGGCATCGTGAATCTTCTGGGCCTTCTCCTGCGACCGGACGGTGGTCACGACCGAGTAACCTCGTGCGAGGAGCGTCTCTAGGATGTGGGCTGAGATCACGATCCGGTGTCAGCGATGTGGGATTCCTTCAACTCCACGGCATGTGAATGAGTTTGTTGCTCACCGGCGATGAAGCCAGAACCGCCTGTGAGACGTCTGTTAGCGAGTGTCCTTCCACGGCTGACGACGAAGCTTTCACAAAGACATATTTACCAGTAAGGAGGATCTTGGTCATTTTCGATTTTTTGATTTTGATTTTGAGATGGGTAGCTTGGCAATTGGTCGATTGATCAGTGTTTTGTCTAAGAACTTTAGGAACTTAGTTATACTATACCAGCAGTTTCACCGTTTGTTGTCAGTAGGTCTTACCGCCGAGTCCAGTTATATACTTTGCCTCCTGTTAACAAGCCTCCGCAGTGCAGCACGCATATTGGAGTTAGTATGAGGTCATCGTCATTCGGCACTTGGCTAGGAAAAAAGCGGAAAGGGTAAATAGCCGACAACGGCGGTGTCCCGGGTAGTCGATGTTCCATCCGGTACGACTATACACATCGACTATACACATCGACTATACAGATCGACAACTCTTTTGAAGATTTCACCATGTCACCGTAGACATTGCCTTTGGTGTCATAAATTGGGCGGCCACATACGACTTCAGCTCTCTGTCAGCTCCATCCCATCTGTCAGACTTGCCACGGCGCTACATCGGCACAGCCCGAGAGACCAAGACATTCTCGAAACTGTGCTAGTATTGGGCTGACAATGCATGGGGCAGATACATAGTACATGTTCGAGCTCCCAGGTCTGCAGCCCTCCCTGGCCTCCACCCGCGCTTGCCACTTCGTTGAGGACGAAACCTGTGAGCGGACTCGAACAATGCTTTGTCTGGTTCGGGTCATGATGTTTGTGAGGCCTCTGCCGTACATGCACGTGGTCTCCACATCAACGAGACATTCTCACGGCCATCCAGACATGGGCCCTCCGTACCCCACCTATCGGACTCTGTGGAAGACATACTTGTACTACCTACCATTCCCGGACCAGATGCATCCATTTGCATTATGATCGCGAGAGCTGGAATCTATCCGCTTGCCAGCTCAAAGACTCGCTGGCGATGCGAAAGGGTTCTCTCCTTCGCGTCGTACTGCAGCGCTTCCAGAAACACTGCACCCGTCGTGCTGGCGATGCTCATAATTTTCAACGATCATCAACCCCTTGCCCTCAAAGACATGAAGGCTTCCTGGCCATACATGATCCCTCGGCTTCGGCGTTAAGTTGCCTGCTTTGCGCTTGAGCCGGCGTCTAGAAGAGTCCAAATACATGTGTCCTACAGTGTGGTGTTTGAGGTAGACCCGCTTCTGGACAACACTGCTATTTCGTGATTCTCTAGGTACGATGTGATGAATGTTACAAAAACGAGCATCATGAGGAGTACCTAGGTGCACACGGTGAGAGTCAATCATGTATAAAATCTTCACGTTGGCCTGTCGAAAATCGAGGCGTTGAGAACCGGTCGAAGCCAACACTCCTCACCTCGAGCAAACTGTCACGTTCTAGTGGTACCTAAGTACGCTCCCTTCGCGACTTGCTGGAAGTCTACCTACACTCCTACAACTCTCCTCACTCCTTAAAGCTTGTTCTCGTTCCTCGATGCGTTCGAGAACAGTTACCTTTCCAATGATAACACCCAAGTCCGAAGCTCAACTCAAGGTGAGCTTTCACAATCCTCGACCTTCCTTCTCTAGTTCATGGCGCGATTCAGCGAGACTTACCAACATTTCTTCACTACAGGAAGTGACGACCATATCACAGCCTACTACGCTGCTGGCGCCGCCGCCCGCCTCCCGTCCACTCCCACGCCGCGGCAACTCCTTCAACGGCACGGCCGAAGCCGCCAAAATTGTGCCATTATACCACAGGGTCCTTGCCTGCGAGGAGCAGATCGGTGACTGGCTGGAACGGTACCTTCGCGACATCAACGACCAGCGCAGGGCGGTTGTGAACCACAAGTTTCTCGAGCTGGCGAATCAGCGGCTGCTCGTGGCCTACGGAGACCCGCCGCCGGCAGATGTCGACCTGACCCCAGGTGTCCAACTTGCCGAGGTATGCGCCATGAGAAATAGGACTTTAGGAATAAATGTCTGAGATCGTGTCGTCCTCAAAACTGTATAACCATGACTGACGTGGCTGTAATTTAGGCAGATCCTTGGGCTGGTCATGTGGCTCGCATCTTCGAAATTCAATCTGTAGGTTCTCCCTCCGCAAGCACTTTCCTTCAAAGACAATTCTGATGCTGTGAGATCACTCGCAATAGACGCAGACCCTGAGCGTGGCCAATTTCAGACGCGCGCTGGCGGATCTGGTGCCCGGCGTGGTGGACCATGGTGCTAGTCTCAGCTGCTGCGACGAGATGACGCTCCTGAGCTCGGCACACCATTGTCAGTTGATAACGTCGCATCCTAATCAAGCACAGCAGCTTGAGAGGGTGGACGAGTCGCCGCTGGGGCCGGTGCGACATGGGCGGCGAGCGAGTTGTGAGGTCTGACTCTTTGACCCGGACGGTGGAGAGGTGTGACATGTCTGGGGTCTAGGCCCTGTGGTATATGATGGCCGGAGATTCGATGTTTTGGATGAACAGGACACAGCCACTTTCAACGTGATTCCGATTTGTTTGGGCCGGCACATCATTTGACGGTTTGAAAGGCACTGAATAATCAAACAGGAGGCGCCCACATATTCGGATACAGGAGGACAAGATATCGGAAACTAATATATACACATGGAGCCGAATTTCTCTACCCTATCTCATCGGCCCCAGTATCCTCGGAATATGGACAAGCCCGCAGACGCCGCCCTAATCTTATGTCCCTTGAATATTGATTTGCAAGAAGGTATAAGACGATCCAAAAATCTCAAATCCCCGGTCCGTCGACCTCTCATGTCGACCTGGAATTTAACCTTCTGCGATTCGCACGAAACGTTAGCAAGCCGTGATGCAGGAACAAGAAAGCTCAGATGTGCCAGAATACACCCAACTCACCGGAGCAAGCACATCCCTGACGCGTAGCAGGATCGAAGCTGGGGAAAGGCACGCAGAGGTCTCCAACCGCACAGGCTGTGGCCGCGGCACCACAAGCTTTCGCGGAGCAAGGGCCCGTGTACTGCGCTGCGGAGGCCGCGATGAGGCCGGCGAAGATGGAGAGGAGGCTGATTGAGTGCATTGTTCAATGTTGCGCGGTAGATGAGTTGGATGGTTCTTAGCGAAGAAGGAATTGTGAACGATTTCTCAGGTGAGTTCTAGGTGGAAAGTGGTAGCTTTTTAAACAAGAGTGAGTAGTATGTAAGGGGGCGATCGGATGCGTTCATTTTGTTCAGTTTATATACTTTGGGTGACCAGCGATTCTGCGAGTCAAAGTAATATGGCTGGTGTAGCGGCACTAGTCGACAGCTTGGCGGGAGCGATCAATCTTGGCCGTGGATTTGTATGGGATTCTGCTCTATACGAAATAAAATCCTCGAGGTTGTTTATCAGATTATTTTGTAAGCGGGCAAGATATTTTCGTATTAGCGAATGAGCGTGGCGGAGGGAAAGGTGTAAATGACTCTTGCGGTAAACGCTTGGCAGAGTGACCGACCGGTATATCGAATTCGGAAGTAGCCAGGTAGCTTTTGAGTCGTTGCATACTGTGTACTCGGCATTAAAACAAACGCTCCAAAGTAAACGCCCTAAGTGAGTGTGTGGCGCTGTTCTTTAGATGACGCGTGTTAAGTGTCTGATGAGCACCGTTTCACACAAGTCAAGTTGACGCGCGCCAACAAGGAAGTCTGCTTGCCAATTGCTGCCAAAAACACCAATTGTCGTGCACCTTGCGTGTGTCAGTGCGTACTCCTGTGGCAGAGTTGCGACTGGTTATATGTGTCGACTGGTATTTGGAATCCTGGATGTGGAACCTGAAAAGGAGTTGCATCTGGGATGTTCCGTAGCCTAGACAAAAAGAGGGTCTGCTTTCTTTTCGAGATCTAAGCCGCATCCCGGCCAAGGATACCTAGGTAGGTATTCACACCGCTATAATATCCTCGGGCAGACGGATCCAGGTAGTAAACCGACATAGCTCAGTCCGAACACCCTTTTTCACTTGTCGATATCTCAGGATGAGTAATACTCACCATTCAGCCTTTGGTGTAAAAGTTGTTGAGAATTGGCCAGAGTTCGGTTTTCATACCAGATTCTTTCTGTGTGGGTTTTAAAAGCTGCGTCGAAACGTTGACATAGAAGTAAGGGGGCTTTTTTTTAGAGCTGCGTCGGTTTGCTAAATCCGTCTGCCCGATCCTTTGCACCTTGCCATGCAAGAGTATACGAATCCATGCATGGGCGTCTTTGCAGGTGACAGTACAGCAGAGCTGGACAGAATTGAGGCCAGGGCTTCTGCGTGATGCCATGTCACTGGTGTAGATTATGAAGAACATCGGAGTCCCTGCCATTAACACAAATGAGATCTTGAGGTCACATTTTGGGATGATGTGAGGCAAGTGGAACGCTTGGTAAGTAAGAACAAGTACCAAAGTACTTGTATAGGTCAGGCTTTGAATTGAAATACTTCCAACCCAGAATAGCTCATGTCGTTGAAAGAAGGTTTGTTCGGAGGCGACTCGGCCAAAACTTGCCGAGCTGAGTCAGCATTCTCGAATTAGCTGGTTGCCGCGGCTCCGGTGCGCGGCGATGATGACTTCTAGCGCAAAGGTTTTACTGCGTGTTTGCTTTTGATGCCTACGAGGAAATAATTGCTTCCAGTGCTTCCTTCAGCATCCGAGAAGCCCTCACTGTGTTTGCCAGGCAAACCAGCGAGAGTTCCAAGTCAACGGCTCATCACCGAATTGGCCCGACTGTCGTCGACAGGCAGTTGCGCAGACGTTGCCACTTCACTTGCAGCTACTTCATACAGTACCTCCAGCGGGAACAAGGTGGACCCTGGACCCTGGACCTTAACCTCACGTCGTCAACGTTCCTTCCATTTCGACTTCGATCTTTGCGACGCCATCGCCAGTCCTCGGACGCCACTCAACCAAAGGACAGGTTGGAAACACACCTCCATCCCCCATCCTGAACCCAACGCCATTTCTTTGGAGCAAAACATCAGTTGGTTCAGCCAGGGCCCGCAGTCATTGGGGCAAAGGCTTTCACCATCACACCACCTTGCGCATCTGCGCCGAAGGCGATCATGGCCTTCCAGACGGTCCTGCTGCCCGTAAGCTTTTCTTCCCTCGTCCAGCCCTAAAATCTCGTCTTCACCCTGCTAACATCTCTCGCCGCCATTCAGGACCTTATGGCCGCTGCAGCAGAGGCATGGCCTTCAGTCGCAAACACCTTGAAAGGCTCATGGAAGGGTGTTAGAGCCCGCCCTGAGGCACAGCCAGCTCCGGTCCTTCCAGCGCAGTCCGCGTCAGCTCTGCCGGCGCAAGTCACGGTACAACCCATCTTTATCCTGACCCTTTGGCATCCAGATCATCGTCACTTACTGACTCTTTGTCTTCCAAGCCCGACCGGAAGTCGACCCTCCCCGAGTTCTTGCGTGATGAACGTGCCAATCCTCAATCCTACCGCTCGATCGTCCCCGAGGGACTAACGCCGACCGACATCCGATCTACCGTCGCCAATATGTCAGCCTTTGCGCTGGCCGGCGCTGCCAATCCTCTCGTCCAACGATCCGCCTTCCGTCTCTCTGCGCAACAGCCTTTCGGTGCCTTGCGCCGATTGCTCTCGACTGCCTCTCCAGCCGCAACACGCCATTCGGCTGCGCTCGCAGTCAGGCCTACAACATTGGGTCTGCGTACTACCGGTCTCTCCGCTTATGCTCCCGTACAACGGTCAACCTGTGCCCCCGTCAGCCGCGCCATTGGTTTCTCACCTTATACCCGTATTCTGCAAGCCCGTGCCTTCAGCAATGGAGGTATCTCTAGGAACATGCTTGCCAACCTGGAGGCTGCCGCCAACCGCAATCCGAATAGCGCCACTGCTCAAAATGCATTCTCTCAGGTTCTTCTTAAGGCAAACATGCCAGAGATTGTCATTGAGCGCTACCAGTCTGAGCGATATGCCAAGAACCCGGCCGTCGACGATGCTTATCACAAGGCCTTGTCCATGCTTGCTAGTAACAAGATTGGCGGCGACAATGGCATGAATGGCACAGTGGCAAGCGAGTTCGGCGCATTGAATTCGCAACAAATTCAGGCCATTGGTCAAGCTATGGCGGCCAGCCAGAAGGGAGGCAATATCGCCATCTCCGCTCCCCAGGGTGCCGGTGCTATGAAGGATGGCCGCATCCATGTCCTCGTTGATGAGTCTCTCGGAACCACAATCTTCAAATGGACCAAGTTCATCTTGATGTTTGGCTTTTTCTGCTGGGTGAGCTTCATGGTGGTGTCTATGCTGGTTGAGTCTCTCAACTCGATCAAAAGGACTGGCGCCGCTCGAGGCGATACAGAGGTCAAGGCGGAAGCCCAAAAGGCTCGCTTCGCCGATGTTCATGGATGTGATGAGGCCAAGGAAGAGTTGACCGAGATTGTCGAATTCCTGAAGAACCCCGAAAAGTTCTCTACTCTGGGCGGCAAGTTGCCAAAGGGAGTGCTTTTGGTTGGGCCGCCTGGAACCGGAAAGACTCTACTTGCACGAGCGGTCGCCGGTGAAGCCGGTGTTCCATTCTTCTACATGTCCGGCAGCGAGTTTGACGAGATTTACGTCGGTGTTGGTGCCAAGCGCGTTCGCGAACTCTTCAATGCCGCGCGGGCGAAATCCCCCTCTATCATCTTCATTGACGAACTTGATGCCATCGGTGGCAAGCGTAACGCTCGCGATAGTAGCTACACAAAGCAAACGCTAAACCAGCTGTTGACAGAGCTCGATGGTTTCGACCAGAGCAGCCAGATCATCATCATCGCCGCCACCAATTTCCCGCAACTGCTCGACAAGGCTCTTACGCGTCCTGGCCGATTTGATCGTCATGTGCAGGTGGACTTGCCAGATGTTCGTGGCCGACTGGCCATTCTCAAGCATCACGCCAGGAAGATCAAGGTCATTGAAGGACTCAATTGGCAGGATCTGGCCCGTGGAACATCTGGTCTGTCAGGTGCCGAACTGGAGAACATCATCAACTCAGCCGCTATTTACGCCAGCAAGAACAAGTCGTCGGTGGTTTCCATGAAAGATTTGATTTGGGCCAAGGACAAGATTGTCATGGGTGCTGAGAAGAAGACCATGGTCATCAGCGAAGCCGAAAAGCTGATGACTGCTTACCACGAGGCTGGCCATGCGTTGGCTTCCTTCTACAACGTGAAAGCTATGCCACTGTACAAGGTCACAATTCTACCCCGAGGCATGAGCCTGGGTCACACGGCATATCTGCCGGAGATGGACAAGTACTCCTATTCTTCGGCCGACTACAGTGCCATGCTCCAGACAGCACTGGGTGGAAAGGCAGCCGAAGAGATTGTTTATGGCCGCAACATGACTACCTCAGGCGTCAGCAGTGTAAGTTGAATGCCCTTGCGCCTTGTCATCTTTCATGCTAACAATGCCTCTAGGACCTGAGCAACGCCACCAACACTGCCTTCTCAATGGTCGCCTCCTTTGGCATGAGCACCGGCCTTGCGCCCATGGACTTTGGTTCACGATACGAACAGCTCAGCCCGGCTACCCGTGCGCAAGTGGAGTCGGAAGTTCAGAGGATTCTGAATGAAGCTTACAAAAACACCGTAGACCTTTTGACGGAAAGGCGCAAGGAGCTCGACTATTTGGCACAAGCGCTCGTGGAGTACGAGACGCTCGACATGGAAGAGGTCAAGAAGGTGGTCAAAGGCGAGGCGCTCTCTGGGCGGATCAAGATGCCTAAAGGCAGCACAATGGTCGTTCCTGTGCCAAAGAATCCTTTGGAGCCATTGACTCCTCCCATCCCCGGGCAGGGCCAGGAGGGTGGGTCAGAAGGAGCGCCTCCGGCACCACCGGCTGTGGCGTAAGGAGAGAAAAGTTGAAAGTGAGAACCCAACAAGTGGGCGGAGAAGCCGACGCCTTCGAGGACGCTGGCAAGGAGATTGAGATTGAAGCAAGGAGGAATCCCAGCTCTTGTCAAAGAACAAAAGATAGGGCTATGTGTATAGCGGTGGTGAGGATCACTGTGTCGACAGGCAAAATGTGCCCAAGGGCTAGACAGGATCAGCGTTGAAGTGTGTGTTGGGGGCAATGGGCACCCGATAAGGGTGTCTTCCTGAGTGCATCTGAATGCAAACTTTTCTTTGTTAACTTGGTAGACAATTGAGATTCCAGAGATTGTTTTCCACTCTTCGTCTAAAGTTTACTTGTTGCCCTTACTTATAGCTGGCTACCTGCTATTGACAGGTGCACAGCTGACGGTCCAGAATGGCCAGACTGAGGTTAATTGGAGAAGACCTTGTGCCTGAAGGAGGGGACTGCACTGCATGTCTGTGTACAGTACACCATGGCAGGATAAGACAACATGAGTACCCTCGTCAGGGCAAAACAGACCAATGAACCCGACTGTTCTGCTATTTTGTACGAGTTTGACACTCCATCCCAATCACAGCCATATTTGATATTCACAGGAGCAACAAACATACTTTACAGCGCAGTATATCAACTCTCATAGACACATTAGACATTGTACTTGCACTTGTGCATAACTGACTGCCTGTCTGAAGAAGCAAGCACACACACATATACCCTCAGAACCAACATATGCCACTCCAAAACAAAAGCCGTCCTCCCATATAATATACACACTACTCAGCCCCGTTCACCCACGACCGGGCGGCAACGCAACCCCAAACATCTTCCCAGCCACTAGCCTCTCGCCTTCCTCCACATCCTCCTCGTCCACCCGCTCCCCACGATCACCACCCTCCCAACTCCCCCAACTATCCCTCCGCCTCTCCGCCCGACCATGCCCCTGCGCCAACGTCTGCAACGAAATACTCCCTGCCCTACCATCACCGCCAGTCGTCAGTGTCGTACGCGCAATCCCAATCAGCGGCGTCGGCGGCGTAGCAGGCCGCACAAGATCAGGAATCTCCAGCGGCTCGTCGTGTGGCCTCGGAGGCCGCGAGGGCGGCGGCGTGGGGCAGGAGAAGAGGAGCGCGCGGGGGTCGTTGTCGTTGTCAACGGCGGGGACGGGAGCGCTGCTGCTGCTGTTGTGATGTTGATGGTGGAGAAAGGGATGGGGCAGACCGCACAGCGCGGCGCTGCTGCTGCTGGTGGCCGTGGACGAGGAAAATGCCTTGCTGCCGAAGCTGCTTCCGGCGGTAGCGGTGCCGCGGCGGTGGCGACTTTTCTTCTTGAGCGAGGCGGGAATCGAGGGCGGCGGCGGGGAGCGGCAGATATTGTTGTGATCGAAGCTCGAGCGCGGCGGAAACGTAAAACTCACAGGCGGCGGGGACTTGATTCGCGTCGATGGTTGGTAAGGCGGTGGGGACAAGGGCGGCGGCAGAACTTCCTTGGTGTTGTTCGTATCAATGTGAAAGGCCTGCATACGCTCCGTCCGCGGCTCGAGTCTGTTCGCGCGCGGCGCACAAATAGGCGACGATGGAAAGGTAGACGAGTCTCTGCCTCCCATAGGCGTCGCCAACGGCAGCGGCACGTCGTATTTCGCGCTCAGGCTCTGTGCGGGACTGTACAAGCTGCTGCTGGCGCTGTGCTGGTGGCAGTGATAATGAGACCGGGGTGTGCCGAGTGCCAGGGACTCATCTGACCGCGAGAGCGGCCTGAGCACCGACAAGATGAGGATTTTGCGGTCGCGTAGTCGCGGTGGGGGTGTGAGGGGTGGGCGCTGGTCGTGGTCGCCGGTGAGGGAGTGGCGAGGTGAGATGAGTGGCTTATAGGTGTTGTCACCTCCATTACCGCCGCCGGCTCCTCCTCTGCTGCCGGGGGAGTTGGTGAGATGCCGGCTGATGCGGCCGCTGCTCATGCCGCCTGCGTACGTGGCTTCTTGCTGTTTGCGCCGGCGGCGGAGGACGCAGAAGAGAAGGGTCAGAGAGGCTGAGATGGCGAGGGTTATGCAGACTACTATTGCTACGATACCTTGGGTAGAGATTTGGTCGTTGTTGGAGGAGAGCGAGGAGGTGAGATGATGGTCGGCGTCGGTTGGTGTGTCGCTGGCTAAGGACGGTGCTGTGGTGCTAGCTGAGCTAGTGGATGCCACAGTCGGGGTCATGGTTGTTGATGACGATGATGAGGCTTGTCCGGATAGTGACGAGGGGCTCGATGTTGTTGGTTCGACATTGATGACAGTTGGTGTGGTCGTGGAAATGGACGAGGTAGCACTACTCGAAGTCGCTACCTGTATCTGCGGTGTGGGCGTACACAGAGTGCACTGGTATGTCGAAGGAGGCCATCCCGGGTCAGCGAGATCCGCTATGCCATACCTATACCAAGATGTCAGTGAGTAATCTGGATTTTTTGTCGAAATCAGAAAGGGACGACTGACTGGCTACAATTGGTTACAATCGAGTTGACAGTGGCTAGCACGCAAGTCAATCTCAAAGCTCCACTCCAAATTTGCTCCTCAACAGCCACCAGCAAACTTACGATCATCGCCTTTTGCTTGACTCCGTCCCAGTCCGCAGTATCTTTCATCCAGCTCATACAAAGCATAGAAACCCGATCTTTCATCCCCAACAGCCGCCAAAGCCTCGCAACTGTCTGCAGTAATGCTCCTTCGTGACGCAGCAGCGTCAAAGCTCGATAAAAAGGCATCTCCGGTCTTGTCAAAGCAATCCGGGCCGCTGGGCGGATTCTGGTACAGCGGATCCGAGGCCGGGCCTTTCCCAGGCTCACTGAATGGACATGGACCACAATCAAGCCCGTCATCCCGTCGGCCGAAGTCCATCTTTGCTCTTGCTCTTCTCCTTGTGAAGATGCTAATCTCTGATTCCATCCCAAGATCTCTCAGCGCAAACAAGAACCACCCAAGGAAGACAATATAGGGTCGACGAGAAAGTAGGTGGCGATGACGAGTGAGACCATTTCCATCACGGGACGATGCTCAGCTGCGGACCGGGAGCCACCATAGCAAGCCGACCTGGGTCTGGCGTCACGCGCAATCTACCTCCTGTCAAAGGTAAAAGACAGGAGAACACGGTCCAGGGCAGGTAGGCACAAGCGAGCACCGAGGGGCATAGAACAAACGAGCGTGGGGTAGGTAGTATAAATGCGGGCGGGACGAGAGAGACAATCAAGGCATCTGCTCGTGCAACCTCGAGGCTGGGCAACGCAGAGATGATAAAGAGACAGAAAGGGACCAGCAGCAAGCAGCGACCCCAGTTTAGAGCCAGAAGCATGGCCGTATATAGAAGAGAACGTCGAACGTCGAACGTCGAGCCTGTTACTTCTCGAAGCCCGGTTCCGTGCGCACACACCGCACAATTTGGCGTAGATTCCCATGTCGGGGCCGTATGCCAACCAACCAACCAAGGCCCCACACCGAGCCGCGCTTCTTCCCAGTGGTCTGGTCGAGTTGTTCAATTAGTCCACTAGAGGCCCCGACGTCCGCCGCCATTGAAAAGTCGATCCGTAATCATTCATCATGCTCCACAGCCATGTCACTCGAGCACGAGCGGGAGCAGAAGAAGCCAGAGGGAGAAAGAGAGCCGAAGATCAACGGCCATTGTCACCCAGCCGGTGATGACTTGGGGCCGAACAAGCAACAGAACGCCCAGCGAAGAAGCCGGGGCCACGTGCCAGCCGGCCGTGAGGACGCGCCACACAGGTGAGATATTTGCGGTGGCACAAGTCCTGCGCGCGCCCGCAGCCGGACGAGAATGCCCTGCCTCGTAAAGACGGCCCTTTTTTTCCTTCTTGCCGGGGACAGCAATACCACTTGGCATTTGGGAGCAAGAACAGACATGCAGCTAGCCGCACGTGCTTGCAAGCATAGTGCCGGTACTTGATTGAATCGACGGTTGTCGTTGCTTTTTTTCCCCTCGCAGGCGGCATACGAAGCCGAGCATAGTATGGCATTGATGAAAAGCGCATGATATTCGAGCGGGGAAACACGTCGGTAGCAAGAAAATTGTATTGCAGCATCTGGCCTACCGCGATGAGCGTCGTCGTACGTTTTGCCGGGCCACGGTCATGAGGTTGGAGGCTTATTGTTGTCAGAGGCGAGAAGATGAAACACAGGCACAGAGTGATATTGACTTGCCCGGCCCCTTTGTCTGACCCAGCTAAAGTGAGAGAAAGCACATGGCATCCCGTGTTTGAAGATTGGGGCATGGTGATGTCCGGGGCTTGTGCTTCATGAGTGCGCGCCGGTTGGTGAGGCTCGTGAAGGAAGCGGAGTGTACCGTGAGGCGGCTGAGCTTGAGCTTGAGATGGGATTGCCAGGGGTAGTGCATGTGAATATGCACCTCATCAGCTCTGAGCTGTCCACCATAAAATTCCCCGATATCCCATCACCGTGCCGAGAGCTCAAGTTACTTCTGTAGGGGCTGAGTTGGGGGTTTGCTGGCGTCACCCACACAGCCGCCACACTCCCCCGCCCTTTGCAAAATCACAAGAGAGCGACGGAGAAGAGGTAGACCAGAGCAAGGCGAATATACTTGGACCGGGGTCGCGAGACGGCGTCGCGTGTGGCAATGCCTCTCGTCCAATGGCCGTCTCAGGTACGCGAAGAACCACAACGCAATGGTGGGACTGCCAGAGTCCTGCTGTGCTCGTGGTACAAAGGCCCCCTCCCCTCTTCCGTCCGCCACTGCGAGGCCTGTGTTGCGGAAGTGTGACTGTCTGTCTAGCCTCCATGTTTACCCTCGAGTCCACCAAGGGGTGCGCCGTGGGAACCGTTTTGTGTGCGACCCTATCTACTCGATTGGGCTCTCTCTCCGCGTCGTGCCCCAGAACCCGTGTAGGCGGGCCATATTTGCCTCCGCTCGTCGCACAAAGCCTACTGTACGATGTGGCGCATTGCCTCGACCTCTGCGAACAATGCCATTCATTTTACCTGAGATCTGCAAGACCCTGGCGGCTGAGACATCATTGAGCGCATGAGCCACGCCGTCACCCCACCACAGGGCAATGTTATTCGATTCCGAACCGCTAGAGACGCAGACCTCTCTTTCAGTAGAACCACGAAACGTGTCGAACGAGTCTATGCCGCTCCGCGAGCTTCGAGAAGCTTTGACCGCCTGGAGTAATGGCGCGGGTTGTGGCATACTGTGGATGCCTGCAGCCGTGAAGAGTCAACCGGGCAGTCGGGGAGTCGATAGTTGCTTTCCGCATGGCTTTCCGCGTGGCAGGCACTGGCTAAGGAATTGCGAAGCCAAATGACGCCGATCAAAAGCAGAGAGACTGGGGCTTTGGTGATTGGTCCTTCGATGCATGTCGTGAGGTTCATGCAAGGCATGCTAAGGATCGCCCATCAAAGCGGAGTGAGTGGTTGCGACTGGTCAGCTATTTTTAATACATCAAATATGGCGCGTAGAATGGAGCTCCGAGACCAACCACGTGGGAAATGAACGAGAAGTGCCGCAATGGCTGGGCCTTGCGTGTCCAGATCGATCTCTGGAAGGAGAGTTAATCAAGGGGCACTCTTGCTAATCAAGGCTATTGGCTCGAGCACTTCCGATGAGAATTCGTCTGGCTGAAGGGGTGAGCCAAGGATAAGGCTTCTGCACGTGGTGACGGAACATTGGGCTCATCAGCCCTGCTGCTGAGCAACCATCAGCTTGGACGGACAACAACAACCTCGTAGGCACGAACAGTTGTGGTAGAAATGTTGGAACAGATCGGGACGAATACCTCCATTCATGATAACCTCGTATTCTTGATACCCAAAGGCACAATTGTGCTGCAAAGACTTGAGCTATTGATGTGTCTTGACCAGTGGAGTCCCCCACAATATATCGTTGCAGGTGTAGGTCTCAGACAAAACCCGGCCGAGAATTCAAAGCCGACAGTCGATTCAGTGGCCCTAGTCTCGATGTAGCCAAGCACCGATCGATGCTCGTGTAAGGCTTCGATATGCCCATGGTCTCGAGGGGCTCGAATCAAGTACCAAGCTCCATGGCGTCACCTTGCTGGGCCCTTTCCAGGACTTCGATGCGTCGTAGGACATTGGCCTCCCATCGACGATACTCGGCCCTCCTCCGCTCACTCAAATAGTCGAATTTGTCCTGGAGCATTGTGTCAGGCCTCGTTGTCTGCACATTGGCGGGTGCAGGTGTTGGGTCTGCGTGAAGATCATCAAGCTCCTCTCCGCCGCCCTCAGTTTTGTCCCGGAGGAGTTCGATACTTCGGTACCAGTCGCTCTGCAACCAGCCCCGATTTGTGACTTCAGTCACGGCCACATCAAAGTCGGCGACCTTGATACTGTCTTGCCATCCTTCCCAGAATGCAGCTTCTTGCTCGTCCGTGATTTCGGTCTTCTTTCCTCTTGTGGTGGGGTTGGGGATCTGAACATCGACCCTCGCTCTACGAAGTACACCCAGAATGTCCTTCCGTGCGGATTTGTAGCCGCCGACATCGAAGTTCTCGTCCGTCATCTCCTCGCCCGGGGCCAGGGCCGCAGATCTGGACACATACCAGTAGATGGCGCCCACCAATGTTGTAAGGTGGGTATTCACCCACTCGTCTTCTGTGCGCTTGCCATAGGTGGTGACTATGGCACTTAGGCCAGCCTCAACAGTCGGGGCGAGGTCCGGACCGCCCTCAGTTGCTAGAGCTGTGCAAATATGGCGGACTGTTGGGGGAATCCATGATGGCAGGGCCGAGCCCCTTTGTTTCGCTGTGCTGTGAAGTTTCAACCTAGATGGCGTGCCTGATCTACCGGGCGTACGAAATTGGGCCAGTGAGACATCCTTGGTAGGAGTACCTCTTGAAGGCGTGGCCCGGGGAGCAGATGAGCTTGTGGCGTTCTTTGAGTTGGGTGTGGTTCTGGGCCGACCAGACAATGATTTCTTGGGTAACTCCTTATCGAGAAGGTTGTAGAGACGCTTGTAGATGCGTGGTGGGACCGGAGGCCGGGGCTCAATGGGCGGAAGATTCAAGGTGATCTTGAGCCTTCAGGCGTGCAAAGTGTGGTCAGCAATGCTGTAGAGGATATGAGTTGCGTGGGACTAGATTGCCGTACCTGTCACAAGCAAGATGCGAGCATGCGTAAGTGCGTGCGATCTCTTCCTCCGCTCTGAGAGTGCTGACTTTGTTGCGAGACTGGGCGAGTAAGGACCTGGCGAGCTCGACAAGGGGAGCAGGCAGATTTGAGTTCTGAGTTGGGAGGAGTGACAGGAGAGCTTGCTCTATGGGACGACTCATTTTGCCGGTTGTGCAGGCTGGCCTGTATACTGAGTCAGGGTGTTGGGATTTGCAGAAGGTGAGGTGAAGTGATGACAGGTTCAGTTGTTATTTGGGCGACGGATTGTTCTAAGTAATTCAGAAGTTCCTGTGCCATAAATGCAATGTGAAGCTTGTCGCGGCAGGAGCATTGGCGACGCGATTTACAGGGGTTCAGTATCTACTAAGTACAGATACTCCCGAGGTCCGCCCTGAACACGACAGCACGTGAGACTACCAGATCTACTACAAGTCCCGGGCACCCAATTCGTTGATTGTTCTAAAATATTTCGTGCATGACCCGAGTCTTTGATATTCCAACAAGTCACGGATTCTAATGCTCTTTTTGAATCGTGAGAAGACGCGATGCGCGATGACATAGGTACTCCGTACAGTGTATTTATAGAGCTGTAGAACCCCTGAAGCTAAAAGCCTTGGAAGGTCATATCGCGACAGGGGTCAATTAGTGAGGTTGGAATGCGATACGGCGACCGACATTTGTTGGATCCGACTCTCTTTGCCTTCTTCTGACACTGAGGGCACTCTTCGTTGATTGTCTCTTGTCTGTGGCTATTCTCTGGGCGTTTTTATTCGCGATCACTGCCAATGACCATGCTCTCTACACTCCTGACCGCCCTCGCGCTGAGCAGCGTATGCCTCGCGCACGGCGACCACGGCGACCACGGCGAGCGCAGCCATGCGCCCATTGTTGACGAGAACGCCAATTGGATGACCAAACACATGGCTGGTACGCTACAGACTGGTCCCCCCCCCCCCCCCCCCCCCCCCCCCCCCCCCCCCCAAAAACTTTTTCCCCCCCGGGGGGCCCCCCCCC